>PVLA01012949.1:0-40356 GCA_004027455.1 Hydrochoerus hydrochaeris | reverse complement strand
CAAACAAACAACCCAGACCTGAGGATCAAGGATACAGACTAGAAGATGCAGAAACAACTCCAAACACACTCAGCCACCTTATGCTTGACAAAGGAACCAAATACCTCCACTGGGAGTAAGATAGCCTCTTTAAAAATTAGTGCTAGAAAAACTGCCTTCCCACATACCAAAGACTAAAACTAGATACATATCTCTCATTAAGCACTAAACTAAAACTGAAATGGATCAAAGATCTACATATTCAAACAGAAATACTAAATCTACTGAAAGATAAAACGGGCACAACTCTTAAAGATACTGGTGTACGCAAAAATTTAATGAACAAACCCCAATGACGTACGCAAAAATTTAATGAACAAACCCCAATGACATAACAAATATCACAAAGAATCAACAACTGGGATTTCAACTTATTAAAAAACTTTTGCACAACAAGAAAAGCCCTCAAGAGAATGAAGAGACAACCCACAGTGTGGGAAAAAAAAATTTTTCCAGCTGTTTCTCAGATAAAGAACTACTATCTAGAATATATAAAGAACTCAAAAAGCCAGGCATGGTGGCACATTCCCGTAATGCCAGCTCTCAGGAGGCTGAAGCAGAAGGATTGTTACAAGTTTGAGACCAGCCTGGTCTACAAAGTGAGCTCAAAGCCAGCCTGAACTGTATAGTGACAGTGAGACCCTGTCTCAAAAAAAACAAAATAAAATAAAATAAAACAAAAAAACTCAAAGAAATCAGACCCCTCAAACTTAAAGATATGATTCAAAAATGGGCATCTGAAATGAATAAATACTTCTCAGATAAAGAAGTACAAACAGCAAATAAATACATGAAAAAATGTTCATATCATGGTCATTCAAGCAAAGTAAATTAAAACAACACTGATATTCCATCTCACTCCAGAAAGAATGGCTATTATCAAGAAATAATCAATAACAAATAATGGTGGGGCTGTAGGGAAAACGGAACTCTGCTCTATCGTTGGTGGGAGTGTAGACTGGTACAACTGCAACGGCAAGTAGAAACACCAAAACAACACCTGAGACTTGGCAGCAGATTTACTGACATCAAAGGGCACTAATCAGGACCATTCCCAGAGCATCATGCCCTGATTTCTGAAGGCCTGGGGCTTTTATATATGCACAAGCAGGATGTACGAAGGAGGTACGAAGTGAACCCCAATAGTCTGGCAGTACTTTCGATTAGCTAGCAGGGTGAGATCATCGGTTACAAAGGTAGATTAATGATCTTCAGTTCATGAAGCTTTGTACATAAGGGAAGAGGGTTGATGGGAGGGGAAGAGAAGGGGGAAAAAGAAGAATTAAGGCATAGCATGTACAGGTACAAATTCCATTTGATGAATGCTATCATTATGTATTGCTAACATGTATTGATAAAACTTTTTTTTAAAATTTTAAAATAAAACTGCTCTTCTAGAATATAGCATGGCAAATTCCCATTTCCTTGTTTTATGTAGTTACACAATAATGCTTAATTTTCTATACAATCAACAAATTCAAGCATCAACTACCTAAGTCTACATTTCGAAACTTAGCATAGGTAAATGACTATCTCCAACATTGCTAAACATTAAAAATGGTATTTTATACTTCTGGGAAGATGGTGAAGTGCTGAGCAGCAGAGAAAGAGCCTCTCCCAAGATTTGGTGTCCAGACTCTAGAATATAGCAATATGAGGAATGAAAAAAGGAGGGTAGTGGGTCCCCTGGACCCAGGAAGGATCTGAAGTGAGACTTGAAGCCCATGGAGAGAGATAATCCAGGAACACAGCAAAAATAAGAAAACCAGGCCCACTGCTGCAGGCCAAGGAGAAGCCACGCCCCACAGTGAGCCCCACCCAGAACAAATTCAGGAGACGCAGACACAAAAGAAATTGGAAGTCACCCACCTATAATTTCTGGAATGATAGCAACTAAAGTAAAGAAACACTTAGTACTTGTATGGCTTAATTCTGCATTGCTAATATGTCACCCAGAACAAGTTCAGGAGATATAAACAGAATAAATTAGAAGCCTCGCACCTGAAATTTCTAAAATGATAGCAACTGAAGTAAAGAAACAACTTAGGACTTACACTGTGTGATTAACCATATGCCTGTACCTAGTAGTCTGAGCAACTATTTGTAGGATAATAATGTGCAAGATAGTACTTATTACTGATTTCCTACCATCTTGTTTTTGAAATCTAAGAGTGTTTTCATTATTTTGTTTTGTTTCATTTTATTGCTTTGCTTTGTTTTATTCTCTTTAAAAAATAAATAAATAAGGCCAGGCATTGTGGTGCACACCTGTGGTCCCAGCATTTGGGAGACTGAGGCAGGGGTATCACCATGAGTTCCAGGCTAGCCTGGGCTACAAAGTGAATTCACGGCCATCCTGAACTATATATATGAGACCTTGTCTCAAACAAAACAAAACCCCAAAACAAGAATTTCAATAAATGAGGAAATATTTAGGAGAATCAAAGTCACTTCTTCTTTAAAGTATAGAAAGAGTAAGTACATGATTAAAAGATCCATTGAAAAGATGTCCTTGAGGCAAGTGGATTGCCATGAGTTGGAGGCCAGCCTGGGCTACATAGTGAGTTCATGACTAGCCTGAACTACACAGTGAGATCCTGTCTCAAAAAATTAAAAAAAAACAAAAACTCTTAACCTTTCCCCATAGGAGACTGAAAGTGCTCCTAGCTGAATCCAACTAGATTCTGATACCAGTTTGTCCCTATCAATAATGACTCATGAGGACAGATTCCTATCTTTTATATTTATCTGTATTAGATAATTTTTGGTTGATTTCACTTTTTTTTTTTTGGTTCCAGGGATGGAACTCACAACCTCCAGCTTGACAGGCAGGTGCTTATGCCACTGAGCTAAATCCCCGGCCCCTGATTTCACTCTTGATTTCTTAATTGTGGAGCTTAGGCAAACTTCTGTTAGAGTATAAAAGAGCAGGATAATAAATTATTCATGGAGTAACAATGATGCTTTTTGTTTTTGCTTTTGAGACAGGGTATCAATATGTGGTTCAGGCATCCCTTGGGTTCATCGCGTAGCCCAGGTTGGTACTGAACTTAACACAATCCTGCCTTAGTCTCCTGAGTGCTGGGGTTACAGATGTAAACCACCATACCCAGTTGCAATGTTGTTAACTCTTTACATTAAAAGAAGACAAAAAAAGGAGGAGGGAAAAAATGATATTTTAAAAGATATTCTTAAAATACATACATACATACATACATACATACATACATACATAAAAGATATTCTTACCTATGGTGAAAATTTAATTTAAAGGAACATTCTTGGCATAATCCTAAAAAGAAAAAAAGGATACTACTAAATTGCTGAATTTAAATACCTATGTTGCAACTATACTTCTAATATCTTCATTTTCTTTGTATTCCTTACTACAAGGAAAAAAAAATCACAGCAAGTTCAAAGGCAGTCTGAACTATATAGTAAGACTGTCTCAAAAAAACAAAACAAAACAAAAGGTCATGTATACTACATACATAATAAAAATGATGACAGAATCCTTGAGGAATCAAAATATTTTAATATAACATCATTTTAAAAATGGTGTTGTCAGGCAGGTGTGGTGGTGCATGCTGGTAATCCCAGCACTCGGGGTTGACGCAGGGGGATCTCAGCAAGTTAAAGGGCAGCCTGGGTTACAGAGAGAGTTTAAAGCTAGCTTGAACTACACAGCGAAATCCTATCTAAACAACAACAAAAAATGGTGCTGTCAATTTATTAACTGTGGTCTATTTAATGTGAACATCAACATGTCAAATTAAAGATATTTAATAACACCAGTAACAATATTACATAAAACAACAATTTGGGTACAGTCGTTTCTTCTGAATTGCCCTAAGAGCTCTCAAAAGGACAGATAATTGTGGTGTCATCTTCTGCTTTAATTTGTCCACACTGTTCCCTAATAAGCACCTGCAGCAGAATTCAGAGACCAGTCTGTGTTGACGTCATGTGGGTAAATTGGAGACTTCCATAAGGACTGGGTAAAAAACTCTGAAAGCCACATTTACTTGGGACCCAGAGTATACTGAAGACCATTTACACAATGAGGGATAAGAGCAACTGACAAAGACTAACTTTAAAAAATATGATAAAAGGACAGATTCTACGGTTTTATACTATTTTGCTATGTTTGATATTATTTGTGTGTGAAAGTATGGTTAACTATTTCGAAGAAAACAAGAGACATTATGGTAGCCACTGTTGATGTCCTATTGCCTTGTTGTGAAGTGCTATGTTGCTTGCACTGTTCTGTTCTGATTTGCTTTGTTCTGTTTTATTCTCTTCAAAAAAAATTTTTAAAAAAGGACAGATTCCACAGCATGCATAGTAAAACAAACTGATACATTATGGAGTACTACCATCAGTTGTTAAGACTAACACTGAAAACAGTTATCGTTTCCTAAAAGGTTTCCTTACTAACTTCCAAAGAGAGTAGATTTATTTATTATCCATACCCCAAGATTATGGCTAGAAAATTAAGCAATGTGATATTATACATTGCTTTTTTTTTGATACTCTGCCTCTTAGATATAGAACTTAGTAACATACTCATTAATGAAAAAAGATCTTCACTCTCCAATTACTAGCTTGCATTTAACATTATAATTCTGTGGCCAAAATATCGCTATAATGCTAATATGAAAACTTCAGATTCAAAAGTCTCTGAGAGTTTAAAGAGCTATAAGAACACTACCAGGAAGATATACTGACATTTTTCATATTGAGTTTTAAATGGTTCATATATTTTCAATTCTAAATCAAAGATAAAGTTGGAAGAAATCAAGTGGGGTTTTTATCTTCTCTAAAGTCAACTTACTTAATTTAACAAGTGCATTTCTCTTTTCACCATGCTCAATATAACCAAAATTAACTTCCCAACTCTTTAAGCCTTCTTTTGTATCACAACATTTATTTCCACAAAAAAACTGACCTGCAAGAAGGAAAGGGATATTAGCTATTGTAGTTGACAGTATTTATCAATATAACCTATTATTATCTCTGAATTTTACTTTTTTAAATATGTAAAATTTTAGCTATATAAAGTCAGTAGTATTAAAAAATAACTGATCACAGCAGTTATAGAATGTTCAATAAATATGTATATAAATTTCAAAGCAATGAGCTGAACTACTGCCAAAAATCTGTCATAATTCTTAATTGGTACATTTACTATTTATATTTAGATATAGTTTTAATGACTCACTACTAAGAAATTTTACACTTTGGAAAATGAGAGTATTGAGTCTATGCACTAAAACCCTGAAATAAGAAAAGTATTTTCCAAAGTACATGCACATTAGGTGAATACTTTCAATATTTAATTGTAATACTAAAATTAATGTTTTAAGTATTAACGTAAGGGCACTGATTTACAAGTACTAGTATAAAGGAGCACCAGAACACAAAAATTCTAACACTCTGATTAAATACAATAAATAATCAAACTTGATACTCTTAAATTTCAGAATTGCTTGTTGCCAGTATTAACATGACATCACATCATGTCCACTGTATATTAAAACCTACAACAAAAGGACAAAGACTGATGATCCAAGAAGAGAAAAAAGAAGCTATTCAAGAATTATTTAGCTTGACAGAAAAAATAAACATCAAACTTTTACTTGCACAAAAACCCAGTAACTTACATCATAATTATTTGCACCAACAGGAGCAAATCTAGCATCAGTTAATTCTTTTTTATAAAAATGTAAGGAATTACCAAAATGTATTTAGAATATTATTATCCAAATTTCTAAATGCCTATTTCTAAATAAGTATCTTTTTACTTATGACAAATACTCCATTAAATCTACTTATTTAGTATTGGCTGTAAAACACAAACAAGTTGTCATTAATAAAATGGCAGCAGCCCTTCCTCCTCCTCCCCAGAGAACCCTTTGCTCAGCTACGTGAATCTGGAGAATGCCCACTGATTTCTGAAAAGGTACCGCTCTGCATCTGCCTGAAAATCTCATTCAACAGAAGTACAAAATTTTAAATTGTGAGATATTTCAGGATCTCTCATTATTTTAGGTAACAAACACAAACTAAAATATAATCCAAAGAAAAACTAAAAATAGCTTTAAATGTTTTCTTTTTCCTTCTCTGAAGTGTATTCAGTATTGGGCTTTTATTAACAGAAAAAAATACTACTGCTTAATTTTGTTCATCAGTTTGCATATCTAATTTTACATCTGACATCCAATTTATGGAAGATGTCTGCTACCATAAATGTTAAATCATTTAAAAATTTAATCTTTCAGTTTAATTTAGATTTTAAAGTTTAAAATTATTCCTAACTGCCACGATATAATATTCAGAAATATTACACTCAAGATGTAACTATTCTATAAAGAATTAATTTGATAGAACAGACAGTATTAGCAGCATGGTTTTCAGAAAAACTTTAAGACTAGATTACAATAATGCACAGAAAAAGTACTTACTGACTGCCAACCAGATAAAAAGTCTTTGCTATTGGACTAAACATGTGAGCTCACTCTGATATTCCCTAAAATGAGAACCAGCCTGTACAAAAATTCTATTAGGTTTGAAGTGATATTATTATATTTTTAAAATATGAATTTTGTTCGAATACAGTAATACCAATTTATTACTCTAAAAAGTACTAAAGAAAGTGAAAGAAGCAAGGATTCTTTTGTTTCTTGTTTTTAAACAGACACTGTTTTAAGACACTGAATCACCAAGCTACGTGCCCAGAAACTTTGAGACAGGTCTCACTAAGCTATGTTACTAAATTGCCCAAAGTGGACTTGAACTTGTGATGCTTCTGCGTCATTCTTTGGAATTCTAGGATTACTGGGAAGTCCCACCAGTCCTGGATAAATCTTTAAACATTTTCTACATACCCTCCACTGAATGTTCTAAAAGCAATACTGTAGAGGCAATAATCATTAAAGTACTATATTCTGATCTTTGCTAGTTTGTTGTATATGGGAGGTATAATCTTATCCACTGTCTTTGATTCAATATTATAACAAAATAAGCTGCATCCTGTATAAAAGTAAAATTTTAATAAAGATTACCTTTTCCTGAAATCACTTCTTTTTCAATTCGCCACCTAAATCCAAACTAAGAAGAAAAAGTTTACATTCTTGTCAAAGTAAATTTAAACTTTTTATTTTGTTTTTTGAGACAGAGTCTTGCTATGTGGTTTAGGCTGGCCTTGAACTCATTTTGTAGCCCAGGTTGACCTTGACAGCATGGTGATCCTCTTGCCTCAGCCTCCAGAGGTGCTGGGATTATAAGCATATACCACCACAACTAACATAAAACATTAAATTTAAATGATACATAAATCTAAACATACTTTACTATCTTAAAAAAAAAACAAACAAACCCATCATCACAATAGCATTTTTCTCTTATTACAGGATTACAGATACTTGAAAATATATTTGAATAATTACCAATCTATCTATTAAGAACACTCTTCTTCCATTTTAAAATGCCCTAAGTTACAAAGGTCAGGTCACAAGATATCTCCTTTAAAAACTAATATATCCTGTTTGATAGTACTGACAAGAAAAAGATTATGGTACAGCAAAGAGCCAATATGTTATAATGTAAAGAAATACAACACTAAAAGTCAGATTATGTAGGTTTGTTTTAGCTCCACCACTTAATAGCTGTATAACATTGCGTAAGTTATTCGACCTCTGTATTCCTCAGTTTCATATCTGTAAAAGAAATGTGAGTACCTGCTTCTTTGGGTGAAGAGGTTTAAATGTGATAATAAAGCATTGGGAATAGGGACTAGCACACTGTAGCTATGAGCTTAATAAATAGTGGCACACAGGCCTGTTTCCTGTTTTCTTAAGTAAAGGTTTATTGTAACAATCACATCCATTCATTTATGTGTGTATACCTTTACTCTATGACAGTAGAGTAGGTGTTTTTAATGGAAAAATTCAAATATTTAAATTCTATTTATGTATACTTTTTCCCCCTCAGCTAATTACAGATTTCTCTGAAGACCAATCACCAAGTATGAATTCACAGTATCCAGTACGGGCTTCATAAACACTAAAGAACAAACCATAAATGAGAAGGGTTGAAAAAGTTTTGTTCTATACCCTTATAAAGACAGTATTTCACACTTAATTTGGACAATAGTGATCTCAAGTAACTCCCAACTGTTGTGGTGCTTTCTGGATTAGATGTGGTAGTGATGAAAGCTGCCTACCAGAGTGCACAAGCAACTGAGATTTTGAAGGATAGCAAGTGCATGAGTTTGTAAACAGTTACACAATAATGAACATTACTACTGTCTCTAAGAAGCTGAGAAGCAACATGCATATTAAAGGCCCTACAAAGAAAATTATACCAACCCTGGTTCTAAGGAGATTAAACTATTTAAATGAAAAAGAGATCCTATGACATAAATTTAAGGTAGGTTGTCTTTCTTACTATACTATAAATACAAACTACTCATAACAGACATTATTTATGCAACACACCCTCCTCTCAACTTTCCAACTGAGACTGTTTATTCCTGGATGATCTTCTTAGCTAAAAATCTGAAGTTTGAGCTAGAGATAAAAATAACTTTAATATTAACTAAAATAAGACATAAGGTGGAAATGGAAATCTGCCATTACTAATTAGTACTGGTTGAAAAGTTAATTTTATTAGAATATAGTTATGTAACAGATGTGCATCTGACTCTCTATAAACATATTAAAAAAATTTCTGTCAATTTCAAACATCATCTGTGAAACAAGAATCTAGAGCTCTGGACCTCAGTCAGGATAAATAGGATCCAGTAGCCACTTATGTTCAAATTTAGACTTTTCATGCTTTAACTCACATAGAAAACACCCTTGTCCTTTATAAATTCCATAGGTCTTTTGGAAATTCCATGGCTGCACAGGTTAAATGGTCAAAATGATACTTTATAGGTGTAGGACAACTTGGGCCAGTATTACTATCTTTAAAAGAACAATTTGGGTCACAATAATAAAAACACTGTAGGTGAATTTTAGTGGCATACCTTATTTTCTTTGTATCTACTGAGATCTGCTATGCAATATTCCTTGAACAATTTATCATAGTATTTCTTTGCAAGTCTTTTCTCCCTAGATCCATAAAAAATAAGTATTATTATATTTAGAAATCCAATCACAGTTTGCTAGTTGGAAGTGATATCAGATAAATAACTTCTATAAAATGAACATCAATGTTTTAAAAGATCTACATGTACACCAAATATCTACATATTAACTATTAATAATGGTTCTCTCAAGGAAGCAAAGAGCTGAATCAGAACTGAGGAGAATTACTCTTCATTTCTTACCTTTTGTACCTATGATTTGAAAAATTATTTTCAAGTATTAACTTTTCCCAAATTATTTTCCAAATTTTAAAAGTATATAGTACCATACTATAGTACACAATGTCATAAAACAGTTATTTTTTTTAAGACTAAGTCAAACCATGAGGTCTTTAAATCGCCAAAAAGTACCAGATGAATCAAAGAAGAATGCTAAACATGGCTTTATGTCTTCAATTCTAAACCATCCTATGAATGGGCTGAATGCCTTGAATAAGTGACAAATAAGTCAAAAGAAGAGATAGGACTAAAGCATATGATGTATTACAACTCTCAGCAGCTAAAATTACCAAGTCATCTCCATTTCATCCTCTTCATTCCATAGAAATCGATGATTTTCTCGTATGACATCGAAGTCTGTCTTGTCATTTTCCCTAGAAAATAAAATAAGCTCGATTTAATATGAAATCAAAATTAGTCAAATTTAGGAGGTTAAACAATACTGTGAGATTTTAAAAATACATAAAACTAATAGTTTTATGTGTGAATATATATGTATATATATTTATAAAATATTTCAATATTTTCAGAAGGTAATTATAAAAAGTTCTACTACAGAGGCAAGTTAAATGGATAAAAGAATCTATCCATCCTTAGTAGTGGCTTCAATTATATAAAAAGTGCTAAGTTACCAAAGCTAGGACAGAAAACTTGACTAAGCACTAAGTTTCAGAATCTAACTAAAAGACAGTAACACCACTCTGAGATTTTTAAAAACATGGAAAGTTACCCCATTTTACTAGTTTCCTAGTTAAACTGAGTGAGGAAGGAAAAGTGTTGAAGAAGATTACCTGTCAAGACATAACGCTAATAGTTTGAAGTTAGAATAAATGATTCTTGAGGGACACAAGCTAAGTTGATAGGGGAAATAAATTTGGAAAGCCGAGACAGCACTAAAGTTTTACAAAGCCCTATCAATTCAGAAAATTAAATTAGAGAAGGCCATGAAAGACAAAAAGTTCAAATAGAAGAACCTCACATACAGAAAGGACTTCTAAGTATAAAAAATTCTAGAGGAAAGGGGAGCCAGGCCTGTGCTGCCACCGCGAAAGGAGTTGCAGCTTGCCAGGGCAGGCCCAGGAAAAGTTCGGGACCATCGATCCCGGTGGCTGGGTGCCCGCCTGCACCCTTAGAACACTGGACTAGGTTCCAGAAGTTCCGCAGGCTTGAGTGGACCGCGCCCAGCAACCTTCATTCAACCAGGGGAGCCAGGCCCACTGCGCTAGGGGAGCCAAAGCCACGTGAGTCCAATAGTGAAGGGCACAGGAGGTGATTTCCAACACATCTAGGGAAAGCTCTGGAACATAGCTGGAAACACAGAGATATAGGAAAATGACAAAATGAAAGACCAAAATGCAATCTCAAACCTCCAGCCCATCCCAAGAGAGCCTAGGAGCCATGTACATAGAAGAAAATACTAGCCATACACCTGAAATGCCTGAAATGGTATCAACTGAAATAAAGAAGCAAGTACAGGAAGCTATAAGGGAACTCAAATCAAAAATAATCTCCGAGGGAAAAGAAGAAATGATAAAAGTAGTGAAAGAAATACTGAATGCATCCAACAAAGACACAGCTAAAAAATTAGAGAAACAAAGCAAAATGATAGAATTCCTGCATGAATAGTTTAAGAAACAAACAGAATACATGAAGCAGATTCAAAGAGATATACAGGAAATCAAAAATTCTATTGAAAGTTGCAAAAACCGCCTCAATGAAAGTGAAGATAGAATCTCAGACCTTGAAGATAAGATTACAGCTAGTGAACAGGAAAGGAAAGATCTTCTAAAAATAACAAGAAATCATGAAATAACAATTCAACAGCTGCAAGATGATGCAAAGAAAAACAACATAAGATTAATAGGAATGAATGAAAAAGAAGGGGACAACACAAATGATATCAAGAGGCTATTTACAGAAGTAATAGCTGAACACTTCCCAAACACTTATGTCAGTATGGAAACTGACATAAAGATTAGTGAAGCATACAGAACTACAAATAGCCATAACCAAAACAAAACTACACCCAGACATATAATAATCACCAAACCTGAAATCCAACAGAAAAACAGAATATTAAAAGCTGTTAGAGAGAAAAGACAGATCACGTATAAAGGAAAACCTATCAGAATCACAGCAGACTTCTCAACACAAACAATGAAGTCAAGAAGAGCATGGAGTGAAATGTTTCAAATACTAGAGGAAAACAACTTCCAACCCAGAATGATGTACCCTGTAAAACTGTCCTTCAAAATGGATGGAGAAATAAGATACTTCCATGACAAAGAACAGCTGAAGAACTTCATGATCACCAAACCAACCCTACAAAGAATATTGAAAGACATTCTAGATACACACAGGAAAAAAACACTAATCAAGACAGACAATTAAAAAGAATGGAAAGTTAAAATACAACATCAGAAAGATAACATGTCAACAATAAACCAATATATGACAGTTATAACCATTAATGTAAATGGCCTCAATTCACCAATTAAAAGAAATAGACTGGCAGAATGGATCAAGAAACAACATCCAACCATATGCTGTCTACAAGAAACCCATCTAACCCAAAAGGAAACTCATAGACTGAAAGTCAAAGGATGGAAAACAATATTCCATGCAACAGCAACTCAAAAAAAAAGTGGGGGTAGCTATTCTGTTTGCAGACCATGTGAACTTCAAATCAAGAATGGTCCAAAGAGATAAAGAAGGTCACTACATACTAGTTAAGGGAAAACTGCAAGACGAAGAGATAACAGTCTTAAATATATATGCACCAAATTCCAGAGCACCCAGCAACATAAAGCAAGTATTAACAGAAATGAAAAATAAATTGGCAATAACACAAGTATAACAGGAGATCTTAACATGCCATTGACACAAAGGGATAAATCAACTAGACAGAAAATCAGCAAAGAAATAACAGAACTGAATCACACCTGTGAACAAAGGGATTTGATAGACATATAAATAGTGTTCCATCCAACAACATCAGAAAATACATTCTTCTCAGCAGTACATGGGACATTCTCTAAAATAGACCATATACTAACCCACAAAACATATTTAAGTAAATGCAAAAGAACTGACATTATCCCATGCATGTTATCAGATCATAGAGAAACTAGAAATTAATGATAAAAAAACTGCAAAACCCCCACAAACACATGGAAATTAAATAATACACTCTTGAGCAATCAGTGGGTCACTGAGGAAATTAAAGAAGAATATCTACAAGCAAACAAAAATACAAATACAACTTACTGGAACCTGTGGGATGCAATGAAAGCGGTCCTCAGAGGAAAATTTATTGCACTGAGTTCCCACATTAGGAAAACAGAACGAACACAAATAAGCAACCTGATATTACACCTCAAACATCTAGAAAAAAGAAGAGCAAGCCAAGCCCAAAGCCAAAAGAAGGGAGGAAATTATAAAGATCAGAACAGAAATTAATGCCATAGAGACTAAGAAAATACAAAGAATCAATGAATCAAACAAAGAGTTGGTTCTTTGAAAGCATAAATAAAATTGCTAAGTCCCTAGCCAACCTAATTTAAAAAAGGAAAGAAAAGACTCAAATTCATGAAATACAGAATGAAAAAGATGAAATCACTACCAACCCTGTGGAAATACAGAAAACCATCAACAACTATTTCGAAAAACTACTCTCATAGGTTCGATAACACAGAAAAAATGGACAGATTCCTAGAAAAATATGAACAACCAAAGCTGGATCAAGAAAATGTAAAACTACTGAATAATCCAATTTCTATGAATGAAATTGAAAATGTAATCAAGTCTCTACCAACAAAGAAGAGCCCAGGTCCAGACAGATGCACTGCGGAATTCTACAAGAAATACAAAGAAGACTTAATGCCAATACTCCTCAAACTCTTCAATGAAATTGAAAGGGAAGCAATTCTCCCTAAGTCATTCCTGGAAGCAAATATCATTCTAGTACCAAAACATGAGAAAGACCCAACTAAAAAAGAGAACTATAGGCCTATCTCCCTAATGAACACAGATGTAAAAATTCTCAATAAAATATTGGCAAACAGGATGTAGCAAATCATCAAGAAGATTATACACCATGACCAAATGGGATTCATTCCAGGCATGCAGGGATGATTCAACATATGTAAATCAATAAATGTAATCTTTCATATCAATAGAGCCAAAAGCAAGAATCACATGATCATTTCTATAGATGCAGAAAAAGCTTTTGATAAGATCCAACACCCATTCATGATAAAAACCTTACAGAGAATTGAAATTGATGGTCTTTACCTCAATATGATAAAGGCCATCTATGACAAACCAACAGCCAGTGTCATATTAAATGGCCGAAAACTGAAAGCCTTTACCTTGAAATCAGGCACAAGATAAGGATGTCCCTTATCACTGCTCCTATTCAACATAGTACTGGAAATACTAGCCAGAGCAATTAGACAAGAGAGAGAAATAAAAGGAGTAAAGATAGGAAAAGAAGAAATTAAATTATCATTATTTGCAGACGACATGATACTCTACATAGAAGACCCCCAAAACTCCATTGAAAGACTCCTAGATATAATAAATAAATTCAGCAATGTAGCTGGATACAAAGTCAATACTCAAAAATCAATAGCATTCTTATACATTAACAACAAACTCACAGAGAGAGAAATAAGCCACACCCTTCACACTAGCATCCAAAAAAATGAAATACTTAGGAATTAATCTAACGAAAGATGTAAAAAGAGTTGTACAGAGAAAATTATAATACTCTGAAAAAAGAAATTGAAGAGGACCTCAATAAATGGAAAGACATCCCTTGTTCATGGATAGGAAGAATAAATATTGTGAAAATGGCCATTCTCCCAAAATTGTTATACAAATTTAATGCAATTCCAATGAAAATGCCACTAACATACCTCATAGATCTAGAGAAATCACTCCTAAAATTCATCTGGAACCAGAAGAGACCTAGAATAGCAAAGGCAATTCCAAGCAGCAAAGCCAAGGCAGGAGGCATCACAATCCCTGACTTGAAGCTATACTACAAAGCTACCATAATAAAATCAACATGGTATTAGAATACAAACAGACCTGAAGAACAATGGAATAGACTAGAAGATACAACTACGAACACACTCAGCCACCTTATCTTTGATAAAGGGGCCAAGCATGTTCATGGGAAGAACGATAGTCTCTTTAATAAATGGTGCTGGAAAAACTGACTTTGCATATGCCAAAAACTAAAATTAGACTCATGCCTGTCACCATGCACTAAACTGAAATGTAAATGGATCAAAGATCTAAATATTAAAACAAAAACAGTAAATCTGTTGGAAGACAAAGTAGGTAAAAATCTTGAAGACATAGGGGTTGGTAGAGAATTCATGAACAAGAACCAAACTGCACAGGAAATACTTCCCAGAATCAGTAACTGGGTCATGTCTTATTAAAGAGTTTCTGTATGTCCAAAGAAATCTCCAACAAAGTGAAAAGAAAACCCACAAACTGGGAAAAAATCTTAGTGAACTGTCCCTCAGACAGAGGACTTCTGTCTAGAACATAAAAAGAATTTAAAAAAATCAATCTCCCAAAATTCAAAGACCCAATCCAAAAATTGACATCCAAGATGAACACACAGTTCTCAGATGAAGAAATACGAATGGAAAAGAAATACATGAAAAAATGTTCATCATCATTGGTCTTTAGAGAAATGCAAATTAAAACCATACTGAGATTCTATCTCACTCCAGAAAGAATGGCCAGGATCAACAAAACTACCAACAACAAATGCTGGAGAGTCTGTGAGGAAAAAGGAACTCTTCTGCACTGTTGGTGGGAGTGTAGACTGGTGCAACCACTGTGGAGGTCAGTCTGGAGATTCCTCAAAAATCTGGGGTTGGAGGTCCCATTTGACTCAGCTATTCCACTCTTAGGCATATTCCCAGAAGATCTGAAAACATCTTACCACAGTGATATATCTGCACCCATGTTTATAGCAGCACAATTTGTAATAGCCAGATCTTAGAAACAAACTAAGTGCCCATCAACTGAGGAATGGATAAAAAAAATGGTACTTTTATACAATGGAGTACTACTCAGCTATAAAGAATGATCACATTGAGATATTTATAAATAAATGGATGCAACTTGAATCCATACTCGTAAGTGAAATAAATCAAACTCACATGTATAAATACCGTATAGTCTTCCTAGTGTAAGAAATGGTAAGAGTACAGAAGATTTTATGGCAATCATGATTCACCATTATATTGCTTTGAAGTCTCATGTTTTCATTCATTGGTTGGAATGGTTTTATTCTGTTTTGTTTGATCTTAATTTATGATCATATGAATAGTTACTTTGAAGAAAAGACAATATGGCAGCCATTGTTGATTTAATATCATCTTGCTCTGAAGTCCTACCATACTCTTGTTTTTCTATTACCATTGGTTCTATCATGTTGTGTATTACTGGATTTTAATATGTATGATAGTACAAACAAATTTTTTATGGAAAATGAGATAATATAGTAGCCATTGTTCATCTTCAGTTATTTGGTTCAGAATGCCTTACAATACTTTCATTCTCTTGAGTGGTTTTATTCTATTTTGTTATGTTTGACATTACTGTATATAAAGCTAAGCTCAACTATTTCAAAGAAATAGACATTATGATAGCTACTGTTAATATCCAATTGTCTTGTTGTGAAATGCTGTGTTGCTTACACTGTTCTGTTCTGATCTGCTTAGATCTGTCCTTTTTTGTTTTATTCTCTTTAAAATAAAAAAAATTTTTAAAAAAGAAAATTCTAGAGTAAGTTTTTTTTTCCCTTCCTTTTAAAAGTAACAAACATTAAGGTCTAAAAACGTCTCTGTTTCAAAGATCCTTGCCAATAACACACGTGAATATTCCTCACATCACCTGTTAATTTCCAGTGTCATACCCAGCTCAGCAGGTGAGGAGGCTACCTGAGGCTTACTGCCAAAGAAATGGGATTTATGGCGATATGCTTAGCTAGAAACTGTTGATGCTTTCTCCACCTTATGATACAAGGAAAATGGAACACAACACAGTAGATCAGCGACAGAATCCAAAGACATAGTAGCCACAGAACTTGAAAGTTATCTATACTTCTCTTCCTATTCTAAGTAAACTTCATACTTACCCCAAACGCCTGAAGTCTTCTTTTTTGCCACCATAGTATAAAATATAGTCATTTACAAACTTTGTATGCCTTTGATACTGAAATGCAAGAAATTAAGGATTTATTTGTTTAGGAGTTGTTTGATGTTATGATATTTTACTAAGTAAGATAAAAGCATAAAAGATAAATTTATATCAGCTTTTCTAAATATGCAAATATGTACTATACTTGTTTATACATTCAAAAAATCTAGGAGGGGATATATTAAGTTGTTAAGAGTAAAAGTTGTAAAGCAGAAGGGATTCCACTTTCTACTGAACACTTTTCAAACATATATGAAATATAATGTTTGGAGTATTTTTCAACCATGTATTACTCTTGCGATACAATACATCACCATCAAGGGAGAAAGAGCATCCCATTCTACTGCTGGACAGCAAACAACTTTATCTCATCGTTGGCTCTAATGACCAAAGGTAGGAAAAGAAATTTTGGTTTCTAAAATTAAAGGTAAGGAATAAGATGTATCTTTCATTATTTTAAAATATAATTTTGCTATTTCAGTAAAGACAAAGCCTCTAAAAGCAGATATACTTTTATAATATTTAATCCTAACATTGTTTTTGAAAAAAACAAACATAAGAAATCAGATGTTATTTTTTATAGTTGCCTTTAATACTTAAAGAATCCATGTATGTCTATATCAATAGTATAACAAGATATATGAGCATTTTTGTTTTAGAAAGCTCAGTGGCTAACCTCTAGAACTGAACATGCACGTAACAAAGCTGACCTCACCTTTTATAACTGTGTCTGTGACTATAACCTATTATATTAAAAATACATAGGCGGAAGTGGTTGCACATGACTAATCCCAGCATGAAGGCAGGATAAGGGGAGAGGATCACAAGTTCAAGTTGCGTGTTAATTACCTTCCTATCACTGGGATATAATACCCCACATCCAAAACTAAAAAGGAAAGGTTTATTTTGGCTACTGGTTTTAGAGAATTAAGTCCACGGCTGACTAGCTCCAGGGTAAAAACGTTATGGCATAAGGGTGCTACAAAGAAAAGATGTTTAACCCATGACAGCTAAAAAACAAAGAAAGAAGGGAGGAACCAGGGCAAGAATCACCCTTTCATGTCTTATCCCAAGTGGCCTGCCTCTTCCAACCCAGCCCCACCTCCCAACACAAGATTCATTGGGGGAAATCTTATATCTATTCCATAAAAGTCCTATCTGGGCAACTTAGTGAGACCTTGTCAAAATTAAAAAATAAAAACTTTTTTTAAAGAGATAGAAATGTAGCTTAGTGGTAAAGTACCTCAGATCATTCTGTTGTTCTAACCCTAGTAACACACACACACACACACACACACACAGTAACTTAATTGATCATGATACATTCTAATAGAAATACTCAGAATAACATTTAGAGAAAGGAGAAAGGAATTATAACTACATGCCCCATACCCCTAGCAGGGTCAGAGAAGGGAGAGTAGATGTCCAAATGCTACCTTTACAAATAGCATATGAGGTCCATGGGAAAGCGAAGCTACTAAGTTAACAAAAACAAAACAAACAACAAAAAAAGAATAATTATGGTCACAGTGGTACTTTAACTTAAAAGAATTAGAATAGCAACAAAATGCAACAGATGACTATTCGTAGGGGGTTAAACTGATATTGTCTCCTTGCAACTCTCACCATAGCAATAAATACTCAGAAATACATCAGGTCTTGCCTGGCCTTTCTTTCATTTTCCAGTATCCCCAGCAATATGGATGGCCTATTAGCCAGTGTCACAAGTCAGTCTCATTCAAAAATCGAGTTGAGATATGGCTTCAACAGAGAACCAGATTATAAATCACTTCCAGTCACACCTGAGAATTAAAGCCAAAGCAGCCTGGGAATAATCCACAAATATATAATTTTAAATACAAGTTTTACAGAGAAATTAATTTTTCCCAAGATTCAGGTAGGATGAGATTAAAGATTAGTGCAAAAAAGGAGAATGATGAAAATTTGACAAAAAGTTGGAAAAAATATTTCCAGGTTCATGGACTTTATAAGCTTATTCATAGAATACTAATAATGCATTTTATTACTTTTACCTCTAAATCTTTACTGTGTATTAATAAAAGAAAATGTATAAGATTTTATGATAAAAGTGTAAAGTAGGATAACAAAGCAGATTTTAAAATATCTAGAAATATAAAAAGGATACAGCATCCATTGCTATGAGATGAAATCTTCTATTTCTTGCTTCTTCCCTGTTTAAAAACAAAGTTTATCTTAAGCACATTTGAATGTCTATATTTGAATTTACATCATCAAATCCCCTAGTCTTGGAGTTTATAAAGCATCTTAAACCAAAGAAAGCCATTTACATTGAAATATCATACCTATCCAGCAATTCTGCTGCAACTTGCTTATTGGCCACCTTTCCATGTTTTTCCTTCTGAAATGGCTTTTGGAGCAATAAGTCATCTTCAATTTTTCTGGTATATTAAAAAGAAAAATTATTAAAGAGTTAATTTTTCTTAAAGGTTGCTTCCTAATTCTTTATATTTTCATTATTGATCATGTTTTAAAGAATTAAGTAAGCATTCCACTACTGAGCTCCATCTCCAGCTCTAGAATTCTTAGAAAAGACACACTGATCTTTAATGAGACATTTTACATCTCTTTAATTTTATTTAATATCTATCAAATGGAGAAGATAGGCCATTCACAGACCAGGGGTAGAGAAGACAAAGGACACATCAAAGCAAACCCAGTCTGGAAACCAGCACCATAGGCAGTCCCCCACTGGATTGGAACAGCCAGAACATAGCCTCTTCCAGCATGCAGGCTGGCAAACAAGAAGCAGCATCCCATGAGCCCCCATAAATGACTGGCTTATCTAGAGAAACACAGGCTGTGATGATAGCTATAGAGGTGAAATGCAATTGGATGCCTTGGTGCTATGGTGTTTCATTGATCTTGCAGGTCTAGGACCAGTGGTCTGATCACAGGTTCAGAGGACAGCGGTACGTAGTGTGACATCTAGGGGGAATCTCCTTCTGAGAGTTGCAGCCATTGTCAATTCCCTATGGTCTTATTTTGGAAGTCCTATAACATTTCCCTTGTTTTGTTGTGTTGGGTTTTATTCTCTTTTGTTTTGTTTGATTATGTCAAATCCGATGGCAGAAGCAGCTATTTCAAAGATAGCAGGAGACATTATGGTAGCAATTCTGGATTTACTATTGGCTTGTTTTCAAGTTCTGTATTGCATTCATTGTCTAGTTTTTATTGTTTCTATTCTATTCTGTTTGATTTTTACTATGTCTGTAGTTATCTGCAGCTATTTTGAAGACATCAAGGCATAGCTGATTTTGTAATGTTTTTAGGCCTATATCTCTTACACTGGTTTGTTTTGATTCTGTCTTATCCTCTTTAAAAGAAAAAAGAAAAAAATACTTAATAAAATCTTTCCAGGAAAAAATAAATAAAATATTTTTTAAGTACCAAAAAAAAAAATGGAGAAGACAGAGCCAGGCAAGAGTGCTGCACACCTCTAATCCCATTGCTTGGGAGGCTGAAGCAGGATAATTACAAGTTCAAGTCCCAACTGGACCACTTAGCAACACTCTCAAGCTAAACAATAGAAAGAGATGGAGATGTAGCTCAGTGCAAAGGCCCTGTGTTCAATACCCATTACCAAAAAACAAAAATATAAACCACAGAAGCTAAACAATCAAATGCATGAGTTTTAATGTCATACCTCCCAAGTTTCTAGCTCAAATCCCAATTTGGTCATTTATCATCTTAATCTTCATCCTAATATAATTAAGTTACTTAGTTTTTCTGTTTGTAAATTAAGGATAAGGAAATTTTTGGAAAAGGGGCTGATTACAGAATACATAGACTGCAGATGATCAGCCTTAGTTATATAGATAAACATAATGAGCAGAATATCCAACTAGATTTGCTCATTTTCTACTGTTACAAATTAGTATTTTTGACTGAACATCTCAAAAATATAAAGCACTTTGGTCATCCACAAAAACAGAGTATATTAAAAATGTTCAGTTCTGGTTAGCATCTCTATGACATCGCTCTCATTGTGAAATAATAAAACCATTTCCATAAGTTTGGTTAGTATGAATCATCAACCATTCTTAATGGGTAAAATCAAATTTCTACCCTAAGCAAAACAACCCAGCCAAGATGTAGCCTCTTTATGATACTCAGGCTTACGTGCTACCAGTTGTTATCCCTTCCGATTCAATAAAACCTTCCATGAGCTTCTTCCTTGCACTTATTCATCAGTGTAAACATAAGAATCACCTTGCATTACAATCTCATCCTCCACAAACCTCAACTTGAAAGCAAGTACTAGCAAGACAGTACCAACCAAGCCCCTTCTGAGCTATGACATTTCCGAGTACACAGTCCTTAACAGGTGAATGAATAATACATGCAATAGAGAAATCTGAAATCTACAATTTCTCTCCTTTTTCCTCTTTCTGTTCAATAAATCCCTTGCCAGCACAAACTTTATTTTTTCCCACAACTATTCTCCAATTTTGAATCAATGTATTTTAAGTTAATGAATGAAAATTATTTCACTATGGAAATTACCTTCACATAACTATAAATGGAATCCAAAAACTTCAATATTATTTATTTATACCACATAACAACCTAGAAAGGATGCAAAATATATATCAATAAAATTACTTACCTTTTTTTCTTTCTGCTAGACTCTCCACCGTGTTCATCATCACTAAAATCAGAGTCATAGCCTCCATGCCCATGCATCTGCAAAGCAGTATAATGCCTAAGTTTAGAATCTAAATTGCCAATGGTTCAAGGAACAAGATACTTAAGAAATAGATCTTTAAAAGCCACAACTGTTTTAAAGGAGCACGGTAGGCAACTTACTGTTTATGGATTATCCAGCCATCTAAAACTTTCATTTACTTTAAAACAAACTTACCCTTCAGAAAATGCATCAACAATTTTCACCTTTAATTATCTTTAGAAGAAAAAGGGAGGTTATTCTTTGGCCTTTCCATTGAAAACCAGGCCCAAAGCTGCAAGGTGACTACATACAAGGTTCAGCAATGCTTCACTTTTGACTCAGATTAATAAGTTACTGTGTACAATTATATATCCCACAAAGATGTCTCAGTCAATGGCAAATTATCTATCTATCTATCTATCTATCTATCTATCTATCTATCTTTGGTCCCATGAGATTATAATGGCACTGAAAAATTTGCACTACCTACTATTTTTATTATACCTTTTACTATGTTTAGGTACACAAATACCAATTATTACAATTGTCTACAGTGTTAAGTACATGTTGTACAGATTTATAGCCTAGGAGTAATAGACTATCCTGTAGAGCCTCAATATGTAGTAGATTATACCATCTAAGTCTACATAAGTATACTCTGCATTGTTAGCACAATGATGAAACTAATGACGCGCTTCTCAGAATGTATCTCTATCACCAAGACATGAAAAACTGCATTTATCACCAATACTGTTCCAGATATTGTACTAAGTACTTTACAAACAATGCCTTTGACTCTAAAATTGGGAGCTCTTAGCTCAATTCTAGTGATGAAAAAGATAAAGGATATATGAATTAATAAATTTTATAAAGCAAATAAGCGGCTCCACTGACCTACTTGATTCTTATGCTCACAATTTTAACTACTCCAAATTGCCCCTCTGGAATATGGTCCACTATATCCTGTAGGAATTACAGTATTTGTGAATGATACATTGTATATTTGTGAAATTTGTCCTGTTACCTTTTTCATCATATGTCAAGATTTCTACTTTCTTTTAAATTTATTCAAGATAAGCTACCTTACCCTTTGGCTTAGTCAATTTTATCTTGTTTCAATTCATTTTTAAAGTAGCATTCTTGGCTGGAGATAGAGCTCAGCAGCATAAGCAGCTGCCTGGCAAGTACAAGGACCTGAGTTCAATACCGAGTACAAAAAAAAAAGTAGCATTCTTACAATCGCTGAAAGACCTCAGTTGTCCATTTTGTTGGAAGAGCTCCTGGACCCTGGTTTACACGGAATTTGGGACACACGCTAATGCAGATACCCTGGTTTACACCCTTCAAAGATGAAATGGTCCTACGCCCTCACTTTCTATCTTGATGGTGAAAAACCATAGTGTGGAGCATGCGCTAAACTCAGTCTACCACAATTCAAAGCTCGGCTTGTCTGAGACCATGTTCCTATCCTCTCTGGGCCCGTGTGCCCATTCATAAAGTAATGTTAATAAAATGACGGGCCTCACAGAATTAACACATCTACAGAGCTGTGGAACAGTGGCTGGGAGAGCAAACCCTGAACGCTAACTGCGCACCCCATCACCCGCGCACCCTCGCTCCCACACCCCCACTCCTCTCTGGCGGCGGCGTCCTGCGTCCCATCCTGTTAACTCGGTGGCTGTATTATAAAAAGCTTCCACTCACTTCAAATTACGAAATCAAATGACAAGGCCCAGAAAATCTGGAAAACGGAGACGCCGAGCGTTTGCGGAACCTGTCATCGGAAAAAGAACACTACTAATTCACAGTCCACAACAGGCGCGCTTCGAGGTCCTCCTTCCCGCGCCGCGGACGCCGGCGGCCTTCCCTACACGGCCCTGCCCTTCCGGGCCTCCCCGCTCTGCCAAGGCCGCCCGTGAGCTGCGGCAGCTGCAGCGGCCAGCGACCGCCTGCGAGAGCCGCTACAAGCCGGCCCGCTCCGCCAGGCCGCGCAGCTTCTCACCGCCGCTAAGGCCGCCGCTCACTCCGCTACCTTCCCACGGTTCCCGACCCGGAGCCGCTTCCGGTCCGACTGGGCCGGGTGTCACACCTAAAAGGTGCCGTCCCGGTGCGTAGATTTTTGTACCACAACCAGAATACCTACGGGAAACAAGGGCGGCAGGAGAAAAGGGCCGGAAGGAGAAGCAGACACTGGTCACTCTTCGTGAGGCGCCGCCTCTAGGTTTTATTTGGGGCTCCTTTCACTCTCCTCTGAGCAATCCACCATGTAGCGCCGTGTGACACTGCCGCAGCTCAGCCTACGCCCGTCATTTAGAGGAATATTTTGTTTTAGAAGAAAAAAGCCTGCCTGCCTATCACCGGCCCTTCTGTCTAGTAACCTTAGAAACGCCCTCTCCGAGCACCCTCAGGCAGCATCTCTGCCGCAGATCAGTCTCTCCCGGTCCCTCTCCTCCCAGCAAAGCGGGTCTCATAATTAGAACAAAAATAACCTTCCATCGTGCCACCACCCACACAATAGACGCTATTCTAAATGCAGTGTCGGTGGCAGAAGAACTCATCGAAATTCTGAAGAAAGAACAGGGAGTAGGAGAAATTTTACAGGGTCGCAGATTCTCTGCCAACAAGGGACCTGGCACATGTGAAAAGAGATCCAAAATAGAATCTTATAAAAAAAAAAAAATCCAGGCAGGAAAAATTAAATTATTTTAAGCTCCACCAGGTTCTCCCTGAATTGTGCCTTTCCTGCATCCAGACGCCCACTGCGTTTTCCACTCTGGTTACCGAGTTCAGATTTTGTCTCTCTCAGGCCTCTGCTGTTACTCATCTTTGCTTCCACATCAGTACCCAACCCTCTGCCTTGGAAACCACAGACGCTAATTAAATATTTGTTGAATTGAATTGGCGTGCCTCTGGCGTTTGCAACGGGCACTTTTTATAGAAAACCTTAGTGCTTAGTACACAATCATTGTCGATCTTTTGCCCTAAATGTCTTTATCAGTTCAAGGCTCCTTCTATCCTTGACAGTAAATTATAGCTACATCTTGCTTTACCCGATACAATGAATGCGATCTTGAAAAGCTGTAACTTAACCGCAAATGCAATTATTTCAAATGCAGTTTTGGATAATACTTTAATTGAAAAATTTGCTTAAAAATTTAAAGCAAAATAAGAAACTTCAGAGTTTAATGTTATTCTGTATTGAAATGTTCTATCAAGTAATCCTTTTTTGGCAACTATATTGAAAATATACTTTGTTCTTTTATTTATTACTAATAAAATTAAACACATTTGTACTTTGTATCCAAATTTCCAGTATTTGACATTTATTAGCGTTTTTCTTCCATTTCTGGCATTTTCTTCACTGTTGCTTCACTTTACTCTTCCAACAACCCTGTGATGCTGTTATTATTGCTGCTCATTTTTAAACAGGTTAGGAAGAGAGGCATAGAACCTGAAGCCACAAACTGCATTTAGAACTGAGTGGTACTTGTCTTGCTGCATGACCCAGAGCCCCACCTCCAATGCATGGATTGTGTGGGAAGTAGCTTCGGGTTCCAACATTTCTAAAAATTTCATATCTGTCACTACAGTCCATTGAAGCAAAGGTTTCTATTTTTGCTTTAAGCAGCTACTGAAAAGGAGTACAGTGAAAATACTTGTTAGGGATAGATCACATGATCTGAATTTAAAACAATGAATACAGAATATAAAATCTATCTGATCAGAAAATCTCAAATTAGTAATTATAGTTCAACAATAGTAAAAGATAAAAATATTTATTAAGTGCCTGCTCTGGACAAAGCCCTAGAATAGTTATCAGGACTATAGACATTTGAAAGCCATTCCTTAACCTGGAAGGTTGGCTAATAAGAAAAACAGACTATGTGCATATTAACCACAATATTTTCTTTCAAATGCCAGTGCCTAGCGGCACTGAACTTGTAGTTCATGAACCTGTGGTTCCCAATCTGCAAAGTGTATTATTTCAATGAAAGAAAATATAATCATGCATCAATTACACATCAATGGTGTGTAATTCCAGTGAAGCAACAAAATTGTAGCTGTGTGGTACTGGTGACAGAAATCGGGTGGTGATGGTGATAATAATATCAGGTCATTTTTCTAATATATACTATAAATGCTTATTCTACCTCTACTGTATTATCTTTGTGATTTCATTTTTCAAAAATGATCACATTTCTCATTACATATGTCTTCTTATGACACTACTCCATGACAAACTGGTACTTGTGGACCCTGCCTTGGCTAGCTAGGTATGTCAGTGTGTACAGGACAAGTAATGCTTAGAGAAATTTAAGGTTAAACTGCAAAAGATGGTAGAGCTTCTGCCTGGCTCTTCTGCCTTCTTCTGCAGCTGACATGAAATAAAATGGAAATAAGCTGTCTGTGTTAAGCCCACCCAGATTGCAGATTCGTAAGCAAGTTAAATGTTTTGGAATAGCTTGCTGTTTACCAGTAGGGTTACCATGACAGACACATTACCTTCTGCATCAATTAACTACGCAAATACGTGTAGATGATTTAGTAGTGTCTGTCTTCCACTGCTTTGTTGGTCCTCAGTGCTCAGCACAGCATGACACATATAACGGGTCAAAATTCTTAGGTGCTATTATCCCCATTTTACATATAAGAAAATAGATTCAAAGAAATTAATTCTCCCAGAACCACGAGCAAGTAAATAGGGACACAAGTATAAATGATTCCAAAGTTCATATTATTGAACACCTTATTTATTTCCTTTCAATAAGGCTTATTGAAATTTTTGACCCTTAGAAGATTAGAATCTATTTTTCATGAAGAAAAACTAACAGATAAACTGAGACAGATGGATTAATAACAGGTGAGAAAGTTTTGTAGAGGAAATGAGACTTAAGCAATGCATTAATGTAGACCTTAAATAAGAGGAAAGGAGAGGAAATAGGGGACCATCAAGGCAGTCGAGTCTCAGTAAAAGATTAAGAGGTAGAAATATCCATGAACTTTTTAGGGAAATATCAGTAGATCAGCTTAACTTGACAAGACATTTTGAAAACATGTAGAGAAGGTTATGTCAGAGAAGGAATTTGGAAGTGAATTTTGAGTGATCTTGAATGCTTCACTCAGTGTTTGATTTAGAACTAATGAAGGGTTGTAAAGAATAGGATGGTAAAAAAAAAAGAATAGGGTGATAGTTTGGATAAGTAGTTTGGAATCAAATAAATTTATGTTTGAATCCTGATTTGGCTACTTACTGGCCATGTGATCGTAAGGGCCACTTAATTTCCTTCAACTTTTAGTTGAAGCCTTTTGTAAAATGGGAATAGTAATAGTAACTATTTCACTGCATTATTGTACAAATCAATTTAGATGTTGCATTTAAAGGATTTAGCCTAGTTTCTGACACACAGTAAGTCTTCATAAATGTTTACTGTTGTTTAACGAGGAGGTAATATGTCAATATGTTATGTTAAAATATAACCTATTATCCTGTTAATGAAATGCAGAAAGGAAATAATGGCTGCAGACAGGAGGGGCAGTTAAGAAGTTTATCAGAACAGATGGCCAGAGATGCTGGCAATGGAAATGAAGAATTTAATTTAAGAGAGAGTTAAAGAAATAAATGGTAGAAGTTGTGACTCATTGAGTATAAGAGATGAAGGACACAGAAGTTAAAATGCTTTCAAAGCTGAAAAGACCTGAGAGAAGTTAAATATCCTGATACTGTAGAGGAGTGTAGAAGACAGCCAGAGTCCCTCTCCTTGAATGCAGAACAGTGACTTTAGTTAAAGCAAGCCCTATGTCTACGTACTGATATGCACAGAGCTGGCTATGCCATCTCCTTCTATCTTCAATTGGCTGTAAACGATGCCAATAAGGCTAGCTGAGGTACTGATACGTAATCCTTCACACCAGCTGATAATTTCCTGTTCACTCACATCACCTTGCCTGAAAGCTGTTGAGCACAGCAGGATGGCAGAGCCAAAGAGCTCCAGGAATGTCAACTGGTACAAGCCTCAAAGTAGGAGGCTGTGACTTCTCAGGGTACAAAAGTTTACATATCAGAAAATGAAGCAAGAGCCTCCTAAATTCACTCACATGCTACCCCAGTCAAATCACGCAGGTTGGTCTTTCTGCATAACTCTCCCCCTACATATTGCAGAGGTGCTTTTCTCATCACCCGGCCAGCCCAGCTCACATTACTCCTGAACTTCCTGCCTTACTGATTGTCACTCATCTTTGAACCATTCCCTTCCTCAAGAGATAATAAAGTCTGGATGAGGCTTGGGATCAAGGCCTTTGTTCCATGTATCCTCATCTGGACTGGACTCACCACCCCTTGGCAGCCTGTAACTTTGCGTATGTCTTAGTGTCTTTATTCTTGCCATTGGTTGCATTGTAGGTGACAGATTGAAATTAACTAACTGGGGTTCCGATCACATTTCAGTTACACATATAAAACTTCTCAAGCCTTGAGGAATATGAAATAGGGGGCTACAAGCCAGGTGTAACGGCTCATGCCTGTAATCCCAGCACTTGGGAGGCTGAGGCAGGAGGATTGTTGCGAATTCGAGACCAGTCTGGGCTACAAAGTGAGCTCAAGGCCAGCCTGAACTGCATAGCAAGACCTTGTCTCAAAAAGATAAAAAAAAAAAAAGAAAGTAATTGGATTACAATATTAAAAGCAATTGGATTACAATATTAAAAGGGATTACAGTATCTAGATTATAAAAATGATATTGCATAAGAACTTGAAACTATAATATAACACATAAAAGATTAAAATACTACTGGGTGTGGAGGTCCATGTCTGTAATCCCAGCACTCAGGAAGCTGAGACAGGAGGATCCTTATGAGTTCAAGTCCAGGCTGTGCTACAAAGGCGCTCAAGATCAACTTGAACTGCATGGACCCTGCATCAAAAAGAAAGAAAAAAGATTAAAATAAAATACTTCTTCTATGCAAAATGATAAGTTGTGTACTTTCTTCCAGCATTCTCCACCTTTTCATTCCTGATCTGGTCAGTCTTTTCTGTGGACCCATTCGTCTCCATTTGCCACCCTTAAACACAAGATTATTGCTCTCCCTACATTGAAACTTCTCTGACTTCAAAGTCAGCCACCCCTGCACTGGAATCTGATCTTGTCCCTTGCCAACTAGGAGACCTTGGGCAAGTTACTTTTCTGAGTCTCGATATTCTCATTTATAAAGTAGGATAGTAATAGCATCTGTATCATTGGTATTGATGAAGTTTAAGACTAAATCATGCAGACAAATCCTGTAAACATATCAAAAACTTTAAAACATCATTAAAAGATGGAGACCTGTTAAAAATTAAGTGATGCAAGTATAATGGTGTCTGATTCATAGTAAGTGTGTAAAAACTGTTACATCAGGAAAGAATCAAATTACAGGCATTCTTTTCAGAGAATAAGTTTAGCAGTTTACTCCTCTGCATATTTGGTCCAGAAACAGATCCATACATATATAGTTCCATAATCAATGGCCTATGGTTAATTGTGTTCTTTTAAACAAACAGTTCTAGGTTGACTGAATAATATGTTTTGTTTTGTTTTGGATACCAGGATTGAACTCACGATCTCAAGCTTCCCAGGCGACTGCTTACACCGCTGAGCTAAATCCCCAGCAATAATATGGTTTTTAAAACTCCTGATTTCTACCTAACAGTATACAAAAGAAAACAGAAAAATATCATAATTTCTTTCTTTAAATTTTTTTGGTAGGAATAGGATTGAAACCAAGGCCTTATGCATGCTCTATCTTCAGACATTTTATTTTTCATTTAAGATAGGGTTTCATTGGTTACCCAGGCTTGCCTCAAACTTACAATCCTCCTGACTCAGCCTCCAGAATAGCTGGGGTTACAAGCGTGTGCCACTGCATACAGTGTTATGATATCTTTCTCAAAGTTGGAAAGACTTTCTTAAGCAGGACACACCATAAAAGGGAAAAAATAATTAAGAACTTCTATTCACTCAAAAGACTTTTTTAAGAAAATAAAAAGTCACAGAGTGGAGGAAAATGTCTGAATATCTAACAAATTATCAAAATACAAAAATTTTAACAATAATATAAATCATATAGATTATATACAAATAATTAAATACATATAAATTATGCAAAAGCCAGCAACCAAAGAAATGAAATACCAGAATGGCTTGATGAAAGAGACAGATGTAGAGTTGGTAAAAATGTGACATAATTTGAAATTTTATATAGTGGTGGTGGGCATGTAAAGGGCACAACCACCTGGAAGAAAGTGTTAATTAGTAACTACTAATTCTGAATATATATATCCTATGTGTCATATATTCCACTCAGTATATTTTCAGCAGAGAACTATACATATGGTGATTGAAAGAATGGCAATAATAACTCTGTAAGGAAAAAACTGATGGCAAGCCAAATGTCCATTGGCATTAGAAAAATGGGTTAGCATGGTACATTGTAATCTGCGTAGCGGAATTCTATATAGAAATAAAATAAATAACCTACAAGTCTATGCACAGCAGTATGAATGAATCTCAAAATATAATGCCGAGTAAAAAAATATATTGCATAGAAAAAGAATGCATACATGATCTCATTTATACAAAAACAAAAGCAATAATGGGGGATTTCCTTCTGTCTTGTTTTTGAAATCCAATATTGTTCTCATTGTTTTGTTTTGTTCCATTTTATGGCTTTGTTTTATTCAATGTTCTAATTTTATTTAAAGAGAAAATAAAGCAAAACAGAAAAAGGGTAAAATAGTACAGAAGTTCAAAAAAAAAAAGTAAGAAATCACTAGTTGATAAATTACATATTGTCCTCTTAGAAATAGTTATTCAACTTACAGAAGTAAAACATATAAAGTGGACATTCAAACAGTGAACAGTTCTGTTCACCTATCCAACAAAAACTTAGTAATATGATTATCAATTCTACACACTTAAACATATATGCGGTTATATCCATTAGAGCACTTTCTTTTCCTCTCTTTTTACAATAGCAATTACATACTTTGAGTTTTATTACTCCTACATTTTTTACTACTTTTTACACTAGAGACACAATGTGACATTTATAAATATGATTCTTATTTATTTCACTAATGAAGATAGTCTTAAGTTGTCTCCATTTACCTATGAAGGCCTCAAAATCATCCTTTTTTATAGCTGAGAAATATTCCATTGTATAAAAATACCACATCTTTTTCATCCACTCTGCAGTTGATGGGCATCTTGGTTGTTTCCAAGATTTAGCTATCACGAATTGTACTGCTATGAACATGGGGGCACATACATAACTGTGATATGAAATTTTCAGTTTTTCTGGGAAAATTCCCAGGAGGGAATAGCTGGGTTGAATGGAACTTCCAATCCTAGTTTTCTGAGAATTCTCCATATGGATTTCCATAGTGGTTGCACCAGTCTGCACTTCCACCAACAGTGGAGCAGAGTTCCTTTTTCCCCCGCAGCCTCGCCAACATTTGTTATCAGTTGATTTCTTGATGGCAGCTATTCTTTCCGGAGTGAAGTGAAATCTCAATGCTGTTTTAATTTTTTCTCTCAAATGACCAGTGATGATGAACATTTCTTCATGTATTTATTTGTTATTTATATATCTTCATCTGAGAACTGTGTGTTCATCTCAGATGCCCATTTTTGGAGAGGGTCTTTGAATTTGGGGGGCTTGATGTTTTTGAATTCTTTATATGTTCTTGATATAAGTCCTTTGTCTGAGGGGTTGCTGGCTAAAATTCTTTCCCATTCTGTGGGTTTTCTTTTCACTCTGTTGGTGATTTCTTCTGAAGTGCAGAAACTTTTCAATAATATGAGATTCCAGTTGCTGATTCTTTGAAGTGTTTCCCATGTAGTTTGCATTTTGTTCATGAATTCTCTGCCTACCCCTATGTCTCCAAGACTTCTACCTACCTTGTCTTCCAGTAGATTTAGTGTTTCTATTTTAATATTTAGGTCTTTGATCCATTTAGAATTTAGTTTTGTGCATGGTGATAGGCATGGATCAGCATGTGAAGAGCCAATTTCTCCAGCACCATTTATTAAAGAGGCTATCCTTCTTCCAGTGAACATGTTTAGCCCTTTTGTCAAATATCAGGTGGCTGAGTGTCTTTGTAGTTGTGTTTGCATCTTCTAATCTGTTCCACTGATCCTCAGGTCTATTTTTTTTACCAGTACCATGCTGATTTTATCACTGTGGCTTTGTAGCATAGTTTCAAGTGAAGGATTGAGATGTCTCCTGCCTTGCCTTTGTTGCACAGAATTGCCTTGGCTATTTTAGGTTTCTTCTGTTTCCAAATAAATTTTAGGAGTGTTTTATCTAGATCTGTGAGGTATGTTAATGGTATTTTGATTGCCATTGTGTTAAAACTGTATAACAGTTTTGGGAGTATGGCCATTTTCACAATGTTGGTTCTTCCTAGCCAAGAGCAAGGAATATCCTTCCATTTTCTAATATCCTCTTCAATCTCCTTTTTTAGCATAACATAATTCTCAGCATACAGGTCTTTTACAATCTTAGTTAGGTTGATTCCTAAGTATTTCGTTTTTTTAGATGCTGTTGTGAAGGGCAGTATTTCCATAATCTCTCTTGGTGTGTTTTTTGTTTGTGTACAGGAATGCTATTGATTTTTGAGCATTGACTTTGTATCCAGCTACACTACTGTATTTATTACTTCTAGTAATCTTTTAATAGAGTTTTTTTGGGTCTTCTATATAAAGTATCATGTCATCTGCAAACATTGATAATTTAACGTCTTCCTTTCCTATCTTTATTCCTTTTATTTCTCTCTCTTGTCTGATTGCTCTGGCTAGTGTTTCCAGAACTATTTTGAATAGGAATGGTGATAGTGGACATCCTTGTCTTGTTCCTGATTTTAAAGTGAAATCTTTCAGTTTTTGTCCATTTAGCATAATGTTGGCTGTTGGTTTGTCAAAGATGGCCTTTATAAGGTTGAGGTAAACCCCGAGTATTCTGAGTTTCTGAAGGGTTTTTATCATGAGTGTCGGACTCTATCGAAACCTTTTTCTGCATCTATTGAGATGACCATGTGGTTTTTGTTTTTGGCTCTGTTGATGTGGTGTATTACATTTATTGATTTGCACATGTTAAACCATCCCTGCATTCCTGGAATGAATCCCACTTGGTCATGAGGCATAATCTTCTTGATGATTTGCTGCATTCTATTTGCCAGTATTTTATGGAGATTCTTCACATCAGTGTTCAATGTTATGTTTTGATTGGTTTTATTTTGTTCCATTTTGTTTGATTTTATTATGTCTGATGGTATGGGCAGCAATTTTGAAGACAACTAGAGGCATTATGGTAGCCATTGTTGATTTCCTATTATCCTGTTGAAGTCCTATATAATTTGCACTGTTTTGTTTTGACTTTATTCTGATTTACTTTGTTTGGTTTTATTCTCTTTAAAATTTTTAAAAAATGAAAGAAAGCAAATGTGATAAATGTATGACGTAACACAAATATTAATTAATTAAACTTATTCATTCAACATTGTACATATACTTTTAAATAACATGTTGTCACAATAAACACATAAAATGTTATCTATTAATTTTTGGAGTGTTTTCTTTTGTATTTGTGTTCCTGGATTGCTGCACCCCTGAGTGGCATCACCATTCCTTTTTTTTTTTTTTTTTTTTTTTGAGGCAAGGTCTCACTAAGTTTCTTAGGCTAGACTTGAGACTTGAACTTGCCTTTCTTTCCCCTCAGCCTCCCCAGTTTCTGGGTTTATGGGCATATGGCACCATGCTGGGTTTAGCCATTTACTTTCAAAAGTCAAATAAATGTAATCTATAGTGTTCTAAGCCAGGAAGTAATTTTCCTGGTGGGGACAGAAAAAGTAACTAGAAACAAGGATAAGGCAGGAAACATGGGAGTCCAGGAAAATAACAGTATTCTGTTTCTGATCCTGGTGTTCATTGTATGAATTGTTCATTTGCACCTAAGATATCTGTATATATATATATATATATATATATATATATATATATATATATATGGTATGTATATGTATATATAGTTGTATGCAATAGAAAGTATATATATATATATATATATATGTATATATATAATTTTTCATTGTTCTTAGGGGTTTTAAAAACTCTGGCTCTAATTAGTGAAATTTTGTCAGTTAAAGCAATCAGGCAATGAAAGAGTAGGTAAGAGAGTGTATAGGCTGGAATTTCCTGGAATCTCAGGAATCGTCACATCAAAGACAAGTTTCAAAGGCAGGTGAGGCTCTATAAATGCTAATAAAGACTGGTCAGCATCCAAAGGACTGAAAGTGCCCAGACCTTGAGCTTGGCAAAGTCAGCATGTATTTCCTGCCATTTGTCAGCCTAGATCATGAAAAAGACAGCACAAAAGTCTCCATAGTAAAGCTTGGTCCTTGACTACATGTGCCATTCAATAGTTATCTGTTGCAAGCTGAACAACAGTCGGTCACTTGCTTGTGCAAAAGCCAAAGAGGCTGCACTGAACAAATACTGCGCTTAGAATGAATATTGAAAATAAATGTAGAGACAGCAGTATACCAATTAGCCAAATGAATTGTCATTTTTAAGCCTGCTCCCAGGAGGCAAGGGCAGAGACAGGATGTCTATAAAGCTCCTCTCTGGGGCAGTCCTAGATAAGGAGCCTGTGATTAAGAGATAGGGAGGCACTTAATGGGACATATAAGATGTGAGGCATAAACAGGAACGCTAAATGTCACCGGAATACTGATGTGCTGATTTTTTGTCACATAATATCTACAGCTATGAAGATTTCATGCCTCACCCAGAAACTGCAAGGGAGAGAGATCTAGTGTAATAATGAAGGTTGGTAAGGACTGTGTCTCTGGATCTTTCCCAAAGAGCTGACTGAGCCTGGAGCTGTAATAATGGGAAAGACATAAGTCCCACCATCAAGATTCTCCTCTAGGTCAGGTCCAGGCACAGGAACAGATAGTGACAATACACTAGGAGTAAGCAGCAATGGGAACAGGCCTAAAGGGGTACAGGAATACTAGGAAAGGATTCCTAGCCCTGAAGGATGGAGGCCCAAATAGGCTTCAGACATAAGAGAATTCGTTTGGGTTCAAAATATTTAAACTACAGAGTTCAACTCTGTACTCCAAAGTGTGCTGACTTTGTATCCAAAGGAAAATGAGCATGAGAATGTCCTCCCAGGCTTCCCACATTCGTCAATAAACTCCCACGGCAACCTCTCTAGATAAGGAATAAACAAGGTATAAGTAAGAGAAGACCAAATTAGATGATCTTAAAGTTTATGGACACCAATTTGCCCATATAAAGAGTGTGCTTGTATGATCAAGGTAAGTGTCCAATGAAGCAAGGCATGCATTTAAGGACACATATCATCATTGTTAAGTAGTCAGATGAGGCAATATAAATAGTAAGCAATTTTTTTAGGTTCTTTTGAGAAAAGCTCCTGCTGTATAATTCAGCTTGCCTTGAACTCCTAGCCCAGGCTGGTCTTGAACTCATGGCAATTCTCCTGCCTTAGCCTCCTGAGTGCTGGGATTAGAGGACTGTGCCACACATGAGCTAGTAGGCAGTTTCTCTAAGTAAAGCCTTGATTAACAAAGTCTCTGGCAGTGAAATCTCTCCTACTAGTTGTCCTGGTAACAGGGATGACAATTGGCTGTAGGAAATGGAAAAACTTCAACACATCATAAAACAGAAATGATTAAATAGGTTCAGGCGAACACTAGTAACTAGGAGATAGAAATTCTATGCCTATCTTTGCTTTTGCTGCATAAAAGAATGGCATCTAAAGTAATGCTTTTATTCATAAAAAGAACTTTTACAATTACATACATTATGGTCAGGAATTTTGTTAAGTAGTGTACAAGGCATATAATAGAAATATAGGCCAGCATTGCTGAAGCAATACTCTTTTCAAAAGAAATTACAAATCTTGATTTTTAGGTTTAATATCCTGATACTTAATATAAGAAAGTAGGAAAAATAAAAATTAGATTCCCTGTGCCTAGTGCTTGAGACACTTGTAGATCTTATAGGCACAGTGATGATCATTTTTTAAAAAATAAAAGTTCTTATTAAGGTCAGAATTGCTTTTTATTTGACAACATCTGTATGCATCCTATCCTTGGTAGCATAATTGCTGACAAAGAAGTATGCTGTTGAAATGCTCTGTTAAAGAACAGAAGTCCACCTATTGGATGCTGACAAGAATTAAACAGCCACTGAATGGACCCCAGGTAACTCAAGAGAGAATTGCTAGAGGTCAAGAGTGAAGTCATTTGTCTTTCTTCTAGGACATCACACTTAGTTTTCCCTTTTCTCAACGGCTATGCCCTCTGGGGCTTTTACTGTGTGGTGGGCTAGGACAAAGTATTCTTCCTACCTTAATCTATCAGCCATTCGTATGACTCCAAGGATCATCAACATATTGATGGGTCCCAGTTTATGTGTTCAGCCCAGACTTACCAATTGCTTTTCCACCAGGTAAAATTAATTTGTGTCTTTATGGTTAAGAATCATTGCAGGCGGGCATGGGGTCATATGGCTGTATTCCCAGCCCTCAGGAGGCTGAGGCATAAGGATAGCTGCAAGTTCGAGGCCAGCCTGGGATACATAGTGAGTTCAAGACCAGCCTAAACTACATAGTGGGACCATGTCTTAAAAAAAAACAAAATCATGTGCATTACTACCAGTTTTCTACAAAGCTGTCCAACGACTCAAAAACAATGAAAATCTGGACAACACAGTAGTGTGCAAGACAAGATAGTAATCTATTTTGCCTTCTAAGTCTTTCAGCAATTTTTTCTGATGTCACTTCCATGGCTTTTCCCAACCCGAACCCAGCAATAAGGTAGACAAACATGCTGCTCTCTTGTGCCCCTGCAGTTTTTAGCACCGTGCTAGCTACTTAGAGCGGTACTACCCTGATCTCCAGCACTGTGTAGGTGCCAGGTGGGAGGATTCCTGCTACAAAGTCTTACTATCTACTGTGAATCAGAATTATGCTTTGAGCATACCTGGGAGGGAGGCAGCCTTCTTGTGCTTTATTCTCTGGGTAAGGGACAGGAAGAATATGTAAATAAAGTAATTAAAACTAGTCAAGACAATGAAGGGACACAGTTGCTGACACAGAAAATCATCAAGAGGGGCCTCTGTAAGCATGTTGGTCAGGATCAGCTGCTCATAAAGGAAAACATTTAGACTGAGAGTTGGGATGAAGGCGAATCAGCCATTCTGAGCTTGGAGGGTAGGGGTGGCAGGAAGCCAGCCAAATGTCCTCATCCTCCCAGCTTCCAGGGACAGGCTTGCAGCAGCCGCAGTTATTGTTTGTCTCTGCCCAGGGCCCTGGGGTTTGCAGAAGACCAGAAAGGCCAAATCCTGCCCTCCCAGCAGTGTTACTGGCTGCTTTTGTGTCAAAGCTCCAAAAAACTGTCCAGGGGAAGAGAATGCCTTCTCCCTAACCAGCTGTCTTCCCAATCTCCTCAGTCAGGATTTCCTTCTCAATTCCTCCCTATCTGCTAAGATGCAAAGCTTGAAATGTCTGCAGTACAAACCCACAAAGAGAGATAAAGGGCTTTCAAAATGCAAATGACTAGGAGAATTAACACTTTAGTGTGACAGTGTAAAATGATCAGCTGTTTTGCTGGGCTAATTGGATTAGAAAACTGCAAAGCACAGCGATCTCATGGGCAAGAGGAAAGATCAAGGGTGTGATGGGCATCAGGATCAACCTCACCTGCCTCACAGTTTCATCCAGGACCCAGGCTGAAGCTCGTCTCTGTTCCAAAATCATTTCATACTGCTGCATGGCTCTTGCCAGGAGGTTGGCACTAGAAGGATGGGGTTGGGAACCATCTGCCCACGTTGGAGCACTACTCCTGGGGACAGAAAGCAGGGAGAGGAGCAGGTGGAGGGCAGTCTGGGGGCAGAGATTCGGGCAGGGGAAGAAACAGGAGATGGAAAACAACAGAGTGAGAGAGCCCACAAAATAAAAAAAAGTTATATCATAGCAACAGAAGGAAGTATTTAAAGAGAGGACATGGCCAATTTTGTCAATACAGAGGACTGTTTCTCAAAATGTGTGCTGTTCTCAGAACACCTGGTGGTGGGGGACTACTAAGAATAGTCTGAGATCCTGGCCACACCTTATTCAGAATGGGGCACTGAAGACAGAAGCAGTTTAATAAATGCTCAGGGATTCTGACACTTATCCTGCTGTGCATTTTCACTTTTTGTGATTTCAGTTACTTGCAATCAACTGTGGTCCAAAAATGTTAAATGAAAAATTCCAGAAATAAATAATTTATAAGTTCTAAATTGTATATCAGTCTGAATAACATGGTAAAATCTCACCCAGTCCTGCTCTCTTCAGCCTTGTTTATAAACTGTGCCTTTGTCCAGGGCTTCCCCACCGTATATGCCACTTGCCTGTTGGTCACTTAGAACCTAACTGCCTCAGTTAGCAGATGGACTATTGTAGTATAACAGCGTTTGTGTTCAAGAAATCTTTATGCTGCATAATGAAATTTCCAAAGTACAATAATAATGATGCTAGCAACTCAAATATGTCAAATATATCAAGTGAAAAAATAAAAGTTTTCAATAGTGAAAGGAAAAAAATAACTATCCACAATAAGATTTTTTTTAAAGATCACATTCACATAACTTTTATCACTGTATACAGCCATGTATGTATAGTGGGAGAAAAGGGACATTTGGGTTCAGTTCTATCTGTGGCTTTAGGCATACTGGGGATTTGGCACACGTCCTCCATAGACAAAGGGAGATGACAGCAACATTTAAACCCTTTGGATGAAGACTTAACTCCAATCCTGGTATCTTCACTTGAGCTGTTGGATGAAGCCTAATTTATGTTCAATCAGTAAAGTGAAACCTACTTCATTCATAAGATTGATAATCTTCACATGAGCTAGTTCTGTATATGGTGTTTAGTACATGCCTGGACTACAATGGGAAGTCAGAGAATATTGGCTGCCATTATTATGTACTAAGGCAATTCATTGGAGATGAGAAGAAAGGAGTAATTTTTAACTTTGGCAATTACACAGGAACAGCAACTTGGGAAATTTCTGGAAAACGAAAAGGAAATACATGAATAATGACTTAAAACAGCAGGTGAAGATTACAAGTTCAAGGTCAGGAAAATTTGCAACAGGAAGAAAAATAGTTGGGTTGATAGAGCTGGATTATATTGGTAAGAAAAAGGTCAGTTAAAATAGCAATAATAAAAGCATATTTAAAGGACATAGGAAGAGAAAATTTCAACAGCACAGATACTGGTGCCACCAAAAAAATGCAGATCATGAATAGGAGTTTAGGTGTCAAGAAGTTTGGAAGGGATTCCAAGGATGAATGGTGGAATAGATACAGTTTAGAGAAGCTAAATTGTTTTACCTAGGATCAGAGGAGGGCATTAGAGCAGTAGTTCAGAACTGTGTTTTCACTGCATTGCAACTGGTTAGAAATGTAAATTAGGACTCTGCTCCAGTTCTGCTGCACAAGAAGCTCTCCTCTCCTCTGGAGAAGAGGTCCAGCACCAGTCCTTCACTCAAGATATGCTCTGTATATCACAAGTCCGTTAGGGGTTCCACTTACCTAAAGTTTTGAGAACTGCTAAATTAGGGAATAGTTATAGAGGCAGGAATCTTTGACCTATAGGATAAGTATAGAGATATAATTAAGTTAAGGATATACTTACATAGGATAAGTATAGAGATACAATTAAGATATAATTACAGTTAATATTGTGTACTACAAATTTGAAGTAGGTTTTTTAAATGCTTTATTAGTAAATGTTTATGGTACATAAGAATAAATTTTAAGTGCTTTCATTATATACACACAAGATAATGCAAGGTGGTGGGTATGTTAATTTGCTTGACTATAATAGCTATTTTATCACATATCTCAAAACACCATGCCTCACACCTTAAATCTACACAATAAGAATAAAGAAGTAAATAAATAAACAAATAGAGATGAAATGTGATGAGTAACAAACAAGATATATTATAAATCAGCACCCAGGGAAGCAACAAGGTGAGTGTTTAAGAAAAGAGAATCAGTGTGGGACCTGGACAGGAAAGAGAATCTGCAGGGAGTGAATCTCAGGGAACCAGCAGCAGCCTGTTGGCATGTGGCTGTCAGAACCCAGATCAGATTGCTGGCTGAACTTACACAGCAAAGAACCTTTCTTCACTCTGTTCCCATTTCCTTCAGGTCCTTGGAATTCTCTTCATTCGTATGTGGGTCTTATTTGTAGACACAGCTCAACCCAAATTGAACCAGCTTGTGGATCTTTTCAACATCCATCTATGTTTTGCCATGATTCTGTACTATTAAGGTCAAGGGCAACACTCACTGAGAATGAGAAGAAATCAGATACTGCACACTGTGAGTAGCTCTGAACTGGGAGCTTTCTACAAGTCACATGACACTTAAATAGGAAGCTCAGAAAGCAGAGGCCAAAGGCAGGTCACCTGAATTCCACGGAGGGGGCAGGGATTGAACCCAGAGCCTTCCCTGTGAGCTGCATTCCCAGATCCATTAATTTATTTAGAGACTGGGTCTCTATTACTCACTAAATTGCCCTCATTAGGTTCAAACTTGTGATCCTTCTGTCTCACCCTTCCAGAATGCTGAGATCACAAGCACATACCACCATCTTTGGCTCCAAATTTCACTCTTTCTTCCCTTTTTATGCTGCCCATGTCACTCCCCAACATAATTTGTTCCCTATGGTGCAGTGTTGGATTCATTCAGGTTGAGAAGTGAGGCAAACCCTTGAACCATTTAGACTGAAAGGAACCTTGTATATCACCCAGGCAGCTTACACAACCCAGAAACACAAGACACTGAAGGTAAAAACAAGACCAGACTCGCTCCCGCCACAAGTCACTGGAGCCACAGTCCTGCTGAAGTCAGGGGTTGGTGAGCCCAATGGAGAACCGAGCCGG
>PVLA01012948.1:14572-40444 GCA_004027455.1 Hydrochoerus hydrochaeris | reverse complement strand
GTGTGTGCGAGCGTGTGCGTGAGCGTGTGTGCTAGCGTGTGCGTGTGAGCGTGTGTGTGCGTGTGAGTGTGTGAGCGTGTGTGCGTGTGCGCGCCCGCGCGTGGTGCTGGGAGTCGAACCCGGGGCTCGGAAGGCCAGGCAGTGCTCTCCTGATGAGTGACACCCGCGGCCGTCGGTGTCTGTCTCACAGATGTACAGTGATCTGCTCGAGCTTCTCTAATGTGAATTCTCAGACCTTTGAACTTGATGTGCAGAACTCAGAACTGCTCGGGAACAGCCCCAGAAACCAGACGAGTTCATGTTTCTGCAGTGAACGTATAACCAATCCCCCTGAGCGGGATAAATCATGTCAGGCAGCGTTTGCCTCCAGATGAGAAGTGTAGCACAGACCGCGGCGCCCGCACTCTGGGGAGGGGGAGACGGGTGTGCCCTCTGCGTGGCGGCCTTCCCTCCCCCTGCAGCTGCATCTCCCCAACGCTTGCCCTGGGAGCAGGTGTGGGGCTGCACCCTGTCACCCCAATACTCCGTGAGGCCAAGCAAGAAGCCCACATGCCTGACCCCAGCCTGGGAAACTTAGCAACTTGGTGAGACCCTGTTTCAAAGTAAGAAATACCCTGACATCGGGGTGCAGTGGGTGTTCGGCCACGGTGCCTGGTCCAGCTCCACAGTGACTGCTGCTGTCCTTGTCTGAGCCCCCAGCCCCCAGCACGCTCCCTGCTGCGTGTGTGTATCTGTCCACACACACACATGTACATACGTGTCCCAGACTCCTGCCAAATGTGCGTGGTGGCTCGAGGCCCCTACATCCACCTTTCCTGGAAACCTTCACATTCCGTGTGTCACGGCCCTGCCGTCCCCTGCCTCACCTGGCACTGAAATGAGCCCAGGCTCCATAGCTGCCACCCTCTCTGTGACTTCCGTGCCCTCAAAGGCTGCGCTCTCCACGGGTGGAATCGGCGGAAAGCCGGAGGCTGGCAGCTCGGCCCAGGGGACCGGGGGTTGGCAGGGTGCTGGCGTGGGGGCGGGAAGGCGCCCAGCAGAGCTGGAACCCTAGGCCCGGACAGTGGGTAGCAGGGGCGAGGAAGCGGCAGGATTCCAAGGATGGTGTCAGGTTTGCTGTGACTCCTGTGGACAGGGATAAACCACACAGGGCCAGCACCTTGCGACGCTGTCCCGGGTGGCCACGGGGGAGCTCAGTGCCCTGGATGGGGACCAAACTTCCACTTCCTGACTCCCGAGAAGCCAGAAGGAAGGATGGGAGGGAAAGGCATTCGTTCCCGAGGAGGGGGAGGCAGCCTGCGTGCGACCCGAGCGCGCTGTGGGACACTGTTGGACCACAGGAGTGACAGCTCTGCCTGAGCACACGTGGCTGCTGCCCACTGCCCAGGGTGGATGTGGGCATCTCCTTTAGAGCTCAGCCTGTGTGCCACCATCAGCCCAGTGTAACTGGCTCCTAGCAGACCACAGAGAGAGCCAGGGGGGCGCCCGCCAGGGAGCGACCCCTTCCAAGCTGCCGCTCCTGCTGTGCCGGGCAGAGGGAGGCAGGGCCCTGCAGACGCATACCGGCTCCTTAGGAGCAGGAAGAGAGCTGGCGTCAGCTTTGAGGTTGTCTCTGGAGGCAACATGGTGACATTTCCTCCAAGGCGCATGTCCCTGGGATGTAACCGGCCGTGACTTCCACACCTTCCTGCGTCTGAAAGGCTCCTGGTCCTTTAGACAAGAACAGATCTGCTCTGCCCTCTGCACCTGCGGCCTCAGCGACATCCCTTCACCTTCCAGTGCTGCCTCCTAAAGAGCAGGCGAGGCCACCTGTCCTGTCGCTCCAGGGCACCAGCGTCCCGTGCAGGGAGGGAGCGGGCAGCCCCCAGCTCCACTCGCAGCTGCACCCCCGGCTGTGGGACCTCGAGCAGGTTACTTAACCTCCTGGACCTTGGGTTTCATTTGAGAAGTGAGCGTGACTGCTGCTCCTGTAAGACGTGATGACAAGGTCCTCAGTGCACACTTGTGCCTCCCAATACAGCAAGAGGCGGCCTTGGTAACAAAGCAGACAAATGCGAGATCTGGCCGAGTCCCACTGAGGACGCGGACAGACAGCAAGTACAGGGCGACTGCTCCTTGGTGAAATGCTAGAGACGAGAAGCTTTCCAGGTTTGTTTGGAGTTTTTTCAGATTCAGGGATGTTCTGCGTAGACATTAGCAATTGAGCATTGCTAATCAGAAAACTTAAATCCAAAATGCTCCAAAGCCCATGACTTTTCTGTAGTTTGTCAGCGCTCAGAGTTTCAAAGTTGAGGTCGAGATCTGTGGGTCAGGACACTCAGCCTGCTGTGGCTACAGTGAGGTGGTGTTTCTGAGGGTGGCGGTGCTGGGAAGGGAGCAGAGGCAGGTGGGGCGTTGCCCAGACGTGGAGCACACAGGGTGCCGTTCTTGCACGGGAGCCTCAACTTCACTAGGAAAGGACAGGAGTCCAGTGAAATTTGAGGAGCCGAGGCTGGCAGAGGGGTCACCTCAGCCAAGATCCTGGGCAAGAGTTGGCTTGGTGTGACCGAGGTCAGGTGGCCAAGACCAATGCTTGATTATGTAACTTTTCATTTGTATAGTGCTGAGGTTGAACCCGGGGCCTGGTGATACCACCCGAGTGCTCCACCACTGAGCTGCACCCCGGGCCTTTCATGTTTTACTTGGACACAGGGTCTCCCCAAGGGGCCCAGTCTAACCTTGAGTCCCTGATTCTCCTGCTTCAGCCCCGCTTACATCCGAACCATCTGGTACCTTCAGTATGGTTTGAGCTGACGGAGTTTCAGGCTTACCGGGGCCTCAGCCGTCAACGCCCCCACTCCCGTGCTCACTCACCCATGCTCTCACCCCCATTTTACAGGTGAGGAAACTGAGGCACAAGGAGCTCACAGGTGGCAGCTCTGAGGTGTAAACCCAGGCTGGCTAGTTCCCGACCCCAGGATATTAACCTTACTCAAGCACTGCCCATGGGAGCAGCAGACGCCCCCGGAGACCTCTGCCTGCAGTGCAGGTGGCGGGAGCTACATGCAGCATGCAGGAGCCGTGTGATTGTCCAAGGATCCCAGGCCTAGTAGGAGTTTTTCCTGTGCAGAGAAGGGGGGCTGGGGCACCAGGACGGGTGCAGAAGGAAGGGTCACAGCAGCCTGGAGGAGCAAAGCTCTGTCTAGGCGTGTCAGTGAGAAGTGGCCAGCCCTCCGCCTCCTCCGTTACTGCCCTCTCTTCCGTGCTACCCGCCTGGGCAGGAGCTTTGTGCTAAGAATCACGTCCTCAGGGTCTGCTTCAGTGACTGGCAGGCCCTGGGCGTGGGAGAAGCTCAGTCCAGCCCTGTCCCCACCTGCCCTGAAGCACTGTCCTCTGGCGCAAGAGCAGACGGCCAGCCGTCCTCTGGGATGGTCCTGTTCAGTGTTGAGGCTAGGCCTGCTCTGCTTTGTCACATAGTGTCATGTGATGACTCTGTCCTCCAACCAGGCCACGGATGGCAGGGGACGACCTGAGAGGTGTCCCTGGGACCCTGCCATCCAGCGGGCCTTGGCCAGAGCCCTCTCATAGGATTAAACCGAGGGGTCAGTGGTGCCACCTGGAGGCTGGAATGGAAATCGCAGATTTGGTGTCTTCTCTCCAGGGTGCCTGAGAGGGGGCCGGGTTACCCCCATGTCCAGGGTGTTTCTCTCATCCCCATGGCAATGTGACACCTCTGAGGCTGAACTCATTTTAGAGCTGAGGAAAACGAGATGAGGAGAGACGCTCACGTCCCCTGGCCTGCGGGCGCACAGCTGGCCGCAGCGGCTGCACTCCTGGCGGTGCTGGGCGTCAGACACCGGCGGGAAGACTTTCACTCCGTGGAAGCCTCCTGCTTTCCGCCGAGGCCATTTCAGATCTTCTCTAGAAGGCCTGTGCTCCCTGGTGCACTGTAAAGCTGTGCGGACAGCCGCCGTCCCCTGTGGCTTAGGGACAGCGACAGCAAGAAGAGTCTCTCCACATCCCGCAGTTTCTTGCGAGTCGCCGTCCTCCACGGTCGGCCTGATCCGTGTCTGGAGCCCGCAGCCCTCAGATTCTCCTACAGAATCTGAGGCCGGATGCCCCTCGCCGCCCTCCCCTCTCCCTCGGCAGGAATCCTGGCTCCTGCTCCCCACACCCTGCATTTTACTCCTGTGGATGCCCCTCTGGTCTTCACCCCACTGCCCCCCTTCCGGCACCCCGGGCTGTTCCTTCTTCACCCCCTCTTGGCCGGGTCTTTCTGTTTCATAAGGCCAGGGCTAAAGTGCAGGACCAGTCAGCAACTTAAGCCCTTCGCGTAAAAGCTTTAATGAGAAACAGAAAACCAGCAGGAAGCAGCCCCCCTGCCAAGCCTGTGAATTATGCCCGATCTCTTGGGCAGCTAATTCATGCGTTTTGAGACACTGCAGGCCAGACAGAACATGGCTGTGGGCCACCACTGGCCCACGACCAGCACTGGGCAGTGTCTATCCTAAAACTGGCCCTGGACTTCCCGTTGTAGACTTGGTCAGAGGCCACTTGGCTTCTAAATCTTCCCACCCCAATGCGTTACATTTCGGAGCTGTAGTCCTGGGCTTCAAGCTACATGGAAGGATTCAGCTCTAGTTGGTGGTAGCTACGAAATTAGTGCTTGGATTCTCCACAGGTGGGGAGGTGAGGCTGGGCGTGGTGTGGGGCGACAGTGGAGGACGCAGGGTGGCCAGGGAAGGCCAGCTCTGAGATGAGACAGGAGGCGGACAGCTTCGCATTGGTAGAGAGCTCAGCATCCAGAAGGAACCATGGAATCAGGACACACGCACACACACACACGCACACACAGGAGGAGCAGCCTGGGCCAGACCCAGGCTGGTGCGATGTCGGCCAGTCCTAGAGGTAGTGAAGGAGGCTCGCGTCCTGGTCTCCGAGCATCCCGGGTGGAGCCCTAGAACAGCCCCTGCTGGCCACTCTTGCTGTGCTGCCCGCCCAGCCTCCCTCCGTAGCAAGGGTCTAGCATGAGATGCTTCGGTGGCCTGAGCACATCCTCACTGCTCTTGGCCATCTGCAGGGGGTGCTGGCCCCTGGCTTTTCGGGGTTCCACCTGGAGACACTGGCCAGACCCCTAGGGGAAAAGACCCCGCTACCTTTGTGGGAATTTCAGGGTCTGCCCAGTGTGCAGATGTTGCCGGCGCCAAGCGCTCAGGTGTGGTTAAAGGCGACGGCTTCTCCAGAGGTGCCCTGCGATGGCTCCTGTGCCCATGTTCCTGAGGGAGGCAGCACCCCGTCCTGGGAAGGGATGGCAGGAAACAGCACCCACTCACACAGGGCGTCTCCTTCGCCACGTCGTGCGTGTGTGTGTTTAATGGACTTTCACAAACTGTGTGTGTAGCGTGATCCCTGCCCTCAGCGGGGGAGGCTGGACCAAGCTAGTCACCCGCTCGTTGCCTCCCCCCATAGGGCTCCTGGTGTGGGGACGCTCAGACGCCACTGCCAGAAGTTTGCCAGCATGGGATGTGTCGTTATTGGCTGTGGCCGTCGTGTTACACAAGCCAGCCCCTGAGTGCGCTCCGGCGGCTTGCTGAATTCGGTGTCCTTCGGCCGCGTTTCCCCAGCCTCCGCTGACCGCCTGGCCACCTGTTGCCTGGAGTCTGGACCTTTCAGATTCCGCACATCGGGGCGCGGCGTCTCCTGGTTCCGCCACAGTGGGGCTGCACGGGGCAGAGTTCCCTCCCCCGCCGGGTGTGCAGTGGGTCCTGGAGGGGGCTGGGCTGTGTCCTCACAACTGTCCTCAGTCCAGAGCGAACGTGCATTTCATATCCTTCACCTTCCAGTCCTCGTAGCTCAGCCTCGCCTGCCTCCCACACACCCAGTGCACTCAGCCTGCGGCTGGGAGGAAGCGTTCAAGTCCTACTGTATGTGTAAAGCATGCAAGTCCTACTGTACGTGTAAAGTATTCAGCACCAAATCTGCACTGAGAGCGGAAGTCAGAGTGTGTGGGGACATCATGAATTGGAGAGATAGTAAGTCAAAGTACCATAAGTTGGGCACATCTGTATACACTAGGTTCTTTATTTCTTTACATTTTTTCAATGTGAGCATAGAACAAAGCATGCACAAGGCCTGCAGGCCAGCAGCACAGGGCCTGCAGGCCACCAGCCTGGCTCTGCACACACTCACCAGCCTGTTCTTTATAGTAGATGCTCCCTGTGAGTCCTCTGACTTGATGATATCCGTCCCACGAGGCCATGCATAGGAGATGCATTTATTATGCGGTCCTTCTTTGGGGACTGTCTTAGTTACTTTTCTCACTGCTATGACAAAACACCCAGTACCCACAAGTTAAGAGAGGAAAGGTTTATTTCACTCATAGTTTGTGGAGGTTTCAGTCCATCATCAGCTGGATCCAAGGTGGGGTGGTTTGGCAGAGGGGAATTGCAGAAAAGACCTAGTCATGGCAAGCAGAAGCCAGCCAAGGCAAGCAAGGGAGAAGTCAAGCCTCTTTCTGTCCCTTATATTATATCTAGGTTACCAGGATAAGGGCAGTGCCAATCCAAACAGTGACTGATTGAGTAATCACACACTCTAGATTCAGCCACTTCTGGAAAAGCCCCACCTATGACCACATGAGGCTTTGGAGGGCATCTAGACTCAAAGCATAACAGGAATGCTTGGCATAAACTTGGTTCTCATCTTAGTGCTGGGACTGTGTTATCAATAGTTTCAGTGACTGGGTTTCCATATTGCCCTGACTCACATCTGGGCCCACATCTCGAGAGGGAAGAGAATCTCATATCTGGCATCTTAAGTACTTGTTTTGCCTCTGGCATTATCATTTGGTGTTATGGTTTGTGTTTGGTTGTCTCCCCAAGGCCTCATGCAGTCATGGGAGGTGGGCCTTTCAAAGGTGGATAAATCTAGCATTTGTGACTGGTTCATTGTCTAGCGCTGGGATTGGTGATGTGCATATACTATAAAGGAGAGAAGGAGACGTGCTCTTTCTTTTTGCCCCTTTCCCTCTTGCCACTTGTGGCCCCCATGAACGGCTGCCCCTCAGCCACACCATCCTGCCTTGGAGCTGGCCAATTATGGCCTGAAACCTCCACAAACTATAAGCTAAATACGCCTGTCCTTCTCTCATTTTGGATGTCAGGTATTTTGTCCCAGCCGTGAGAGACAAGTAACCAAGGCATTTGGTTTGGGCTTTTCTTTTTTTCTCCCCTACTTTTTTGTTCTCCCCTGTTGAATCAAAGGTTTGTTGGGTCTTTGTCTGAGAACCTCTCTGGATGGAAGGAAGGTCTTAGAATGAAGCTTTTGTTCTGGTCTGCCATGGGCTGCTGTTCTGGCTGCCTTCACCTCACCCCTGCTCCTGGCGTGAAGCTTCGTGAGGGTTGGAGTTGGGGCAGTGTCTGCACAGAGATGAGAGGTGGTGGCAGGGTGGGCTATTCCATCCCTCCCAAGGCCAGGGTCCTCCTCTCGCCTGGGAGGACAGGACACACACACCAGGACAGATTCTCTGAGCCCCCCAGGGTGTCCATGCAGTATCCCCTCCTCGCCAGCCCCTGCACGGGGGTGGGTGACTGCCATACCCTAGATGCACAGATGCATCTCCCTGACTTTGCTCAGGACATGGATGGGGAGCGACGCTTCAAACCTTGAAAGCTGCTGTAGTTTGGGCCTTGTGTCCCCCAAAGGTCCGTGTGTTAAAGAATTGGTCCCCGGCCCACGACACTGTGGGAAAGAGCTGGTGCCTAATGGAAGGAATGTAGGCCACAGGGTGAGGGTGCCCTTGGAGGGGACACTGGGGCACTAGCTTCCCGCCTTCTTCTCGCTCTCTTGGCCATCACCACGAGGCCAACAGGCCTCGGCATTATGGTATACAGAGAAAGCTCACTCTCTGGAAGCCCTGCACAGACCGTGCTGTTTTGAGCAGGGGAAAGGCAGGGCCAAGCCAGCCGCAGGAGCTGGAGACCTCTGAACAGAAGTGCCCAGGTGCAGGCGACTTTCTCCAGGGGCACTTGGCTCCTTCAGCCTCAGCTAAGCCCAGTGCAGCTTTATGTATTTGTCCAAACTGGTAAAATGCACAAGCCCAAGAGTGAGTGATGATGGTTTTGTTCTTAAATGTCCCTCAAAGGGTCATGGATTACAGGGGAAGCCACCAGCATGTGGCCCTGTGGGGAGTGGAGGAACCTTTAAAAGCCGGGGCCTTGGGGAGAAAGTCAGGTCACTGGGAAGCAGCTCTTAAAGATGACATCAGGACTATAGTCTCTCTCTCTCTCTCTCTCTCTCTCTCTCTCTCTCTCTGTCTGTCTTTCTCTATTGTTCTCCCCCGTAGCAGTCGTGAGGTAAAGTCTTCGGCTACTTGTTTCCCGTATGATACACTGGGCCACCACAGGCTTGAAGTGGTGGAGCCAAGTGCCCATGGGCTGAAACCTCTGCAACCATGAGCCCACATAAACCTTTCCTCCTTTTAACGCTGGTTTTCCTGTATGCTCTGTCACAGCGGCAGAGCCAGCACAGGAACTGGAGTGTAAACTATGAATGGGGCGATGGTGATGTTGATGTGGCTTCATCAGTGGTCACAAGGGTCCCTTTCTGGTGGGGGACCGTTGGTGTGGAAGAGGGCTGTGCACGTGTAGGGACAGGGGGGACATGAGAATCTCTGTACCGTCTGCTCAATTTTGTCAGAACCTAAAGTTGCTTTAAAAAGCAGGGGGGCTGTATTCCTGTAGATCCTGCCTGTCCAAACCACGAGGTTCTTCCTCCTTAACCTGCTGTCCTGGCTGCGTGGACTTGATTTCCCATCACACTTTCACACCGAAGGCTCCGAACAAAACGAGAGGGTTTCAGGCTTGCTCGCGTCTGTGTTTTGTCTCGAACAGTTCACACACCAGGTCCTTGGCCACTTTCTCAGCGCCTCTAAAGCTTCACCTCCAGCCTGTGCCCAAATTCTGCCTTTGTCCCACAGCCTCCCACGGTCCCCACATGCAGGAATAATGCTCCCCATAGGGGAAGGGCACCTCCCTTCCCGCAGTTGTCCCTTGTGGGTGGCCTGCCACCTGGCCATGCCTGAGCTGCTCGAGGACTGGGTTTCATTCCTCCACGTGCACCAAATGTCCACTCAGGCTGTGGCCTGAAGTGGGGTGCGGAGCCCCTGGGAAGCCTGCCCTCACAGGCAGACAGCTGTGTGCCTGTCTTCTGGTGCCCGGACAGTGTCTACATTTGGGGCGGCCAGTTCCCCACATGGGAAGCAGCTATCTTTGGATGGTGCACTAGAAAAGAGTGCTTCACAGTGCTGGGATGGCAGCTGCATGTTCTCAGAAGCACTGAGCTGGGTCCTCCGGGGCTTGGTTGGCCTTGGGTTTGGCCATCAACTATCACTCTGGGCTCCCAGATTTCACAGTAGGACTCAATCCTGACCTGGGCTCCCCTCCCTCCGGCACTGAGGTGAAGCCAGCCATCCTGGGCACTTCTGCCCTGGGAATACTCCAGTCTCTGCTGAGCTCTGTGCTCTGTGTAGCTGAGTGGACTGCTTGGTTTCCAGCTGTGTTCTGCCTCAGAATGGTGGGGACCCCTACACCCTTCACATGACTTTGCTGATAATTCAGCCGAGCTCCTTCTTTGCCCTAGAGGAGAAACGGAGACACACAGAGAGGGGTCACCCTGGTCCAAGTCAAAGCCCCTGTCAGCTCAGTCATGGAAAATGCAGTTCAGAGCAGCAGGCCACATCTGGACATCATCATCCGCTGTTTCCGAGTCGATCCAGCGAGCACTGATTTATATTCCAGCAATAGCCGTGGATAGTGATTTGGCCATGGGGGAGATTTGACCTGACCACAACTACATCCTGTCTGCTAGCGAGTGGACCTGCCCGACATTCAGGCCGAAACCTGATCCAGAAAGGGGTCTCCAGTGCAGGCCCCGCAAACCCGGCGTCAGCACTGCTCAGCATCTCTCACCGCGCCCCAGCCTGTGAGGTGGGGAGCGCAGCCTGCCAGGGGCCGGGCAGCTGGCAGTCAGCCAGTTGTGCCAAGGGCCGGCGTGGAGGAGGGCGAGCCGGCGACTGGGAGGAGGAGGAGGAGGCTGGAGCGCTTGCAGAGCGGCGCCCTCCGCACTGAGCCTGCATGATGGCGCAGAGTTCACTCCTCACGAAACACAGGAGGGGGTGCTTCTAGCCCCCAGAGAGTCTGGGAAGTGGGTTGGGGCTCGCTGCAGGCACAGGGACGGGCTTTGGGGGTCGGAAGCACTCTCCCGTGGGCAGGGGAGGGGACGTCGGGAAGCCCTCACGGGGTGAGCAAGCAGAGCAGGAGAGGTGATGGGTACAAAGAGGAGGTTTGGGGCGGCCACTCGATAGGTAGAGGCCCAGAGGGAGGGGAGCGGAGTGTGGGGTGCAGCGGGAGCTCCAGGCACAGGCAGACAGCCTCAGGCTGGGAGCAGCGCCTTCCCCGCGGCCGGGAGGAGTGGCCGCGTTCCGAGCACCCTGCCTGGGCTCAGGAGAGGAGGGGAACCTGCTCCAGGGGCCTCAGCTCTCACAGGTGCTACCCCGCTGCCTGGAGGAGGCGCCAGGGGCCGGGCACGCGCCTCTGCAGCAGGGGCAGCCTGCCCCTGAGAGGGTCTGGGATGTCGAGGGCACCCGAGGGCAGGCAGGCGAGGGCTGGAGGGGTATGGACCCCAGGTCTGCGTCCAGCCCTGGGTGACCCCGGCTGTGACAGGAAGAGCTCCCTGCAGGGTGGGAAGAACCTCACCAGGTCCCACTGAAGACTGAGAGTGGGGTGTAGACCCCAGAGGAGCCTGGCCTGGGGGCCCCCACCCGGCGGGGAGCACTTCTAGAGGTGGGGACAGTGGTGTCAGAGCTGGGCTTGGACCATGGGAGACAGCAGAGGGCACAGCACCAGGCTCTGCCCCAGGGCGAGCAGGACACACAGCTCTGAGGAGAGGAAAGGGCTCCACACACAGACGCCGCCGAGACCCCGTGGTCACCAGGAGGGCACGGGCGAGGGGCACTGGCCAGCTGCCCCCGACCGCCCCGGGCCGTTCCAAAGCAGCAGAGCTGGGACGTGTGCAGCTACACAGTGCCCAGCACATCTCCGCGTGGCCTCCAAGTCGCTCCCCTGCTGTCTGCTGGACAGGTTTCCTGAGAGCAGCTGGGGCTGGATCAGTTGTTTATCTAATGTTCTTGGCTGAAGTCCCAAGAGAACAGTTTTGGTGACTTCACACACACAGCTTCTCCCTCACAGCGGACACAAAGCCATCATCCTTGTCCTGACACTTTGCCTCTTCACTGACTTATCTGTGTCTGGCTCTTTGGTGTCCTGGCAGGATGGTCCCCACGGCCCAGAGCCGGCGTCCACGCCACAGTCCGCAGGAGGCGGTGAGAAGAGTGGGCCAGGCCGAGGCGCCCGGGCTGGGCCAGCTCTGGAGCCCCAGGTCCCTCCGGAGCCCCTCACTGAGCCACAGCTTCCTGGAGGTGAGGGGCCCCCTGGGTCCCTCAGCAGAGTCACAGGGCAAAGCCGCATTTTACAGACCCAGCGGCCTGCGGTCCCCCAGACCTTGTGACTCTGAGCCCCTGCAGCAGTGGCAGAAAAGGCTGCCCCAGTGACCACTCACTGCCAAGTAGATGACCCCAGGGCCCTCCTGACAGCCCCGAGAGCCGGTCCAGGGTTCTGACTTTGGAGGCGGGAGGGGCAGGACCAGGTTGTGACCCCACCTCAACCCAAAGGAATCAGCCCTGCTTGAGAACCAGAGACCAAGGCCTGGGCCTCTCCAGCCTGGGCCCCACCTGTGGGCCTGCCCTGCCCCCGCTCAGCTTCCCTGGGACTGGAGCTTCCTCCACACGGAAAGATTCGTACCCTGGGTATTAGGGAAGCAGATGTCAGGGCGTCTCTGAAGGGGGGGGGGCGCTGGGCCTCCGTGGCCACGTCCTCCTCCTCCTCCCGAGGGAGCATGTGTTGGGGCAGGAGGTGAGGGACAGGCTGGCTCCAAGGAAAGCAGGCCTAGGACTGGCAAAGGCGTGCAGAAGAGCTCACTGTTCTTCAAAGCCTGCATGGCACAAGGACACAAAGATGTGCAGCCGGGGACCTGAGACACAGGGCGAGAGGCGCGGAGGCATCTGGGGTCCGACGCCCCACGCAGGCTCAGTAGCGGGGTCTGCAGACGCAGGAGGGTGGTGTGCAGTGGAGAGGGGGCACGTCCGGCTCCAGGCAGGTTCTGAAAGTATTTGATGAGTCCATGGAGGTGCACGTGCGTCTCTGGACCCAGAGGTGGGAAGTTTGGGAATGCAGTGGGGGAGTGGGGTGACGGATGTAACCTCAGAACTACCCCAGGCTTCAGAGAGTGGGTCTAAGAAACTGGAAGGGGTGAGCTGTGGGGTCCTGCAGCCGCAGCCCAGAGCAGAGGGCGAAGCTAAGCACCTATGAGCTCTGAGACCAGGTGTCAGGCCCGGTTAGTGCCCTGCCGGCCAGGCCGCCCTGTGCTGGGGATTGAGGATCCCTTCGTCCCCACAGGCCTGACTTGCAGAAGGGGGGCGACAGATGCATCCTCCTGGTGTCTGGCTGGAGTCTAGCTGGTCGGTTCATAGTCGCACCCACCTAATCAGTAATGACATCCCAGCGGGTCTCTGTAAATAATTCTTAACTGGCCACTGTCAGCCCTGAGGTCCTTCTGTTACTAAAAAACAAAACTGACTTAAACTGGTATAAGGAAAAATACTGCCATGGCGTGAGGTTGATCGGCCTGGGCTGGCCGCGTGGGCCCGGTGCTCATCTGGCGGCCCTGGGCCACCCTGACCGTGTGCTCTGTAACGTCTCCAGGCAGCAGAGTCCTTGGCGCTCTGGACCCTGCCATCTCGTAGCCCCAGAAGAGCAGCTTTTCTCTAGTAGTCCCAGTGGAAGTTCTTGGTGATGACACGATCCCGTCTGAGCCCGGCACAGCAGCCAGGAAAGCAAGCATGGTCGGGGCCAGCCGGGGTCACCACTGTCCCCCGGGGGCTGGGGCCCGAGAAATCCACTGGGATAGAGACGGGGCATGGAAGGCTCCCCAAGAGAAAATATGGGTGCTGGTGGCCAAAGAAAAGAGAACGGCTGCCTGGCAGGTGACAGACACTGCCAGGGGAGTAGGGGAGTCCATAGTGGACGCAGTGTCGGCCAGGAGCCAGCCTCGCCCCACACTGTCCCATCTGGATGCATAGCTGGTGAAGGCTGGGGGCCACGCCTTGCCCACTAGCATGGGAGTCACTGCAGCCGGCCCACACCTGGGGGCTTCTGCCCTCCCTGTCCTGGCCCTTGTGCTGTCCGGAGGCCCATGGTCACCCTGTGGGTCTGACTCGCATCCATCTGGCTCCAGACTGAGCTCCCTGCCCTCACCGCCTTGGGCTCTGGGTAGAAAGGGAGTGGAATCTCCACAGCCTCCTGTCGGGGACCGGGGGAGCCCTTTGAGGACGCCCCTCTGCAGCCAGCTCAGCAGGGCAGCCTGGGAAATCTGTGGCCTGCAGTGATGGCCCCTGTCTGTGGGAAGGAGTGGAGAACGCTTTGTGTCAATACTGAGCTCCTTCATCTCCGGCTCAGAGCTTCCCGGGCGGTGCCTGCACGGCTGTGTTGTTTCAGCTTGGTCTGCAGAGTTCCCGCCAGACACAGAAGTGAGCACACATGTGTGCAAGCACTGGTCTTTGAGGTGACCGCAGTTCCCAGAGCCGGTGACCTCTGGGGTGAAGGCAGGAGGATCCAGTGGCCGAGGGTCTAGTAGAGGCTATGGGAGAGGAAGGTGGGGACCGAGGGTCGATGGAGGAAGAGGTGGCGTAGTGGACCCCATGGGAAAGGATGATGGCTCATGCCCTCCGGCCCCACCCACTCGGTCCCGCCCTGCACAGGGCAGCTTCTCAGGTGGGGCACAGGGGGTGGTGCTGCACATTGCAATCCTAGCACTTGGGAGGCTGAGGCAGGAGGACCACCATGAGTTTGAGGCCAGCGTGGGCTGCATAGTGAGTTCAAGGCCACCCTGAACTGCCTATGGAGACCCTGTCACCCCCACCGAAAAAAAGTACTAGCTCTGTGTGGAGAGGGCCTCCGAGTGGCCAGGGTGAGCAGGATAGTGAGACCTGTCTCAAGAGAAGAAACAAAACTGTCCTAACTGCATTTGTCAGAGTATATCCCATCATTATTCAATCGATAAATGAACTGTGCTCATTGGTTCTTTCTTCTTTCTTGCAAAGAAACTTTGAAAACTTTCTTTCCTTCCTCCCTCCCTCCCTCCCTTCTTTCTCTTCCTTCCTTCCTTCCTTCCTTCCTTCCTTCCTTCCTTCCTTCCTTCCTTCCTTCCTTGTAGTACTGGAATTGAACTCAAGGCTTTACCCACAGTGGGCCAGCGCTCCTCTACCATGCTTTGCCTCCTGTGCTTTTTACAATTTTGCATTTACAGCGTCTGTGCATATTTATAAGACACATTTGGGTGGAGATCGACTCAGGGTGCTTGGAGTCTCCACCGCCTTACACCCTGTTCCCCATGTGGCTCCTGTGTTCTCCGTCCTTCCTGCAGGGTCGCTGCCCTACTCTGTCTTCTCCCCGGAGTCACATCCTGGCCTCGGACTGCTGCTCTCCTTCTCTCCTGGGAGTCAGGAGCCCTGGGGCCCCGCCAGCCCTCACCCTGCACCCAGACCTGAGCTTCTCAGGATTCCCACCAGTGCAGAGCCAGTGTGTGCATGGCGACGGAGGAGCAGCGGGGCCGTAGCTCGCCTTGCCTCTCCTCTCGGCATCCCCGGACCCTTTAATAAGCTGAACGAGGAAAAGGAACCCTGGCGAGGGCGCTGCACTGGAGCAGGAGCTGTGTCATGACCCGTGGGTCTCTCCCATCTGGGTGGCACCAGGGCGTGGCACACAGGTGGCAGAGTCCCGCTCAGCCCGATCATCAGGTGCCAGCAGAGCGGAGCAAGGCTGGTGTCCGTGAACCCCAGCACTTGGTGCCCTGCACACTGCTGCCCCATCACCTCCATCGCCTGGGCCCCCGCAGCCTTCCACGCCGGGTCCGAAGCCTTTTACTAAACCTACGTGACATCAGGTCCAACGCGCGTGAAACCCTAACTCTAGTCTTGTGAAGGTGCTGGAGTCCTGAGCTATTTCTCTCTTCATTTAAAAATGTTTTCTGTTGGAACTTTCCTGCAGGAACACACCTATGTTTACATATCATGTTTGTGAAGTGCGCTGCATGCCGTGGGTCTATCCCTGCATACAGTGGTGTCCCGATTCACGAAGTGAATTCTCTCCACGGTTCTGGTTGCAAACCAAATTGGATGGGACCCGAATCAAATTTCCCTGTCAGGTCAGCATTGAACCGACCACTGATTTTTTTTTTTTGTACCGGGGATCAAACTCCTGACCTCACGTTTGTCAAGCAGGCGCTTATGCCACTGAGCTAAATCCCTGGCCCTGAACCACTGATTTTGCTTTAGTTCTCCTCCAATTCAGTTTGTGAATTTTCCAGAATTGGGAAAAGAAGTCCATGAATTGAAGAACCGCTGTACACAGATACGTTAAACAACACCTGGGTGCATCGCGTCCATGGTTTAAACCTGACATGGCACAAAGCAAAGTAAACATTGAAAACGTCAGCCGAGGACTGAGTGCTCTGTAGGGAAGGCGTGCAGCAGAGGCGGAGCCGGGAGATTCATGGCGCCTAACGCAAGCCCTGCGGGGTCGCTGCCCTCCTGCTGTCCTTCACACCAACATGCTTCGCTTCCCTCGGGAGACTGGGGGAGAGCTCCGCCAGCAGGCAGCTGAGACTCAAAGGCATGGGGCCCAGTGTGCGGTGTCCCGGCGAGAGCCCGCACCCCACATCTGGACAGCTGCCCCTGCCCAGCCTCCTGTCGCTGCCGACCCGCTGCCCGGTGGGCTGGCTCCTGGGGACAGGATGCCTCTGCCCGCTTAGTTCAGAAGTGACTGGTCTCTCTGAAAGCCCGGAAGAGCATTCTTCCCAGGCCAGGCCAGCCAGGACGCCTGCGGGGAGGGCTGGGGGTTCAGCATCGGAGGGAGGCCTCGCCCTGACCTCAGAGAGCAGGTCACAGGGCAGCCGGCACCAGGGCACTTCCTGCTGGGAAGTGCAGGGCACCGGGGCCTCGACCCAAGGACCAAAGAGCCGAGGGGAACAGGAAAGCAGCATCGTGGAGAGGGAACTCGGGCTTCAGCTTTGCTTTATCGTCTCACCGACTGCAGAATCACACAGGGCCTCCTTCCATTCACTGCCCTTTTCCAGGAAACCCAGCTTTGGTAGGTGCTCGCTCGGGCCAGGCCCTGTGTGACAGTTTGTACTTACAGCCTCTGTGCTGTTGGGAGAGGTGCGCCCAGGACCCCTGCCCAGGACCCCTGAGCTGAGCATCGGAGCAGCAGACGCGCAGCGCGACCCCTGGGACACTGCCTGCTCTGTGGCCAGCTGCACACCAAGCCCTGCAGCTCGAGGCCGGGGCAGAGGCGCTGGTGACGGCGCAGCTCATGATGGGGCGAAAGAACCCATCCTGGCTCTTTCTTTTTCCTGACACACATTAGTCATCCAGGGTGGTGGCTCCGTCCTAGAGATTCGCACACACGGCGACACGCTTTGGCCATTTGTGTCCCCGGCCTTCTTTCCCTCCCCCATCCTCCTCTCTAATGGTCTCCCTTCTACTCTCATAGTCTTTCTTAAAAAGAAAAAGGGTTCCACACGTGCAAGGAACCGTGTGCTACGGGGCTTGTGACTGGTGCGTGTGCTCAGTCTGCTTCCCGTCCTCCCTCCTGCTCCAGGGCTTCTCCTCCAGGGCTGAGCAAGGCTGCACTGTGTCTCCACCGTGTGTTCTGCACCCCTTCGCCTGCGAGGGGTGACGCGGTCACCTGCCAACTGTACGATGTGGCCGTCATCACAACCAGCGCACCGTAATGCGTGGCATTGGTGGGATGGGTGTCCCCACCATGGACTGACTTCTGTTCTTTGGAGATTATACCCGAGCGGTCTATCCGGGTCCGGGGTCCCTCTGGTCTTAGTTTGTTGAGGAACCCCCATGCCAGTTTCCATGATGGCTGCGCGTTTCTGCTGACGTGGACGGAGGGCCCCTCCCCGCTTCCTCCTGCCTGGTCAGATTGTTAATGATGAGCCATTCAGACTTCAAAAAGAGCAACCGGGCCTATCTGGCTTTGTTTGCACAGTCAGGAGTGTGCACCGTGCTTCTGACATGCCAAGCAGAAGGCTTGGACAGCGACGTAAACGTCTTAGGAATTTTTATTCATTTTGTATCTCAGCAAAGTGGCTGCAGGCAACATGCTACGCTCAGGGGGCGCCCAGCTGGAGAAGGCAGCGGGAGCGACGTCCTTCTCCATCACCAGGTTTGCAGTGTGAGCTCGGCAGTGGCGTTCCTCACCCTGGGTCTCAGCGTGCTCCACCAGAAAGCGGCAGGGCTGACCCGCCCAAGCGCCCCATAAAAACAGCGAGATGCTTCCCCTGGTCATGAGTTCCCCATCATGAGAAGCGAAAATGGGCTGAAAGACCATTGCGGAAAGGGCGCTGAGTTGGGCACTCTTCAGCTGTGAGCCCCCTCAAGAGCGGGTCCAAGTCCCAATCACCTTTGTGCTCCTCGCACCAAATAAACACTGGGTGGTTGGCTGAAAGGGTTGGTGGGTAATTGTGTAGGTGGGTAGATGCTTGAGTGGGTGAGTGGATGGATGGATGGACAGATGGATGGATGGATGGATGGACTTCCATTCACAAGAAGAGGCGGGGCTACATGTCCTGGGGGATCCTCTCCATCCGAGATTCCTGGCCTCCTCGCCATTCTCCTAGAAGACCCAATTCACACAGCTCCATCCTGGGTGTTTCCGGGGAGGTGGATCTTTGATTGGGAATATTCAGCTCTTAGCAGACATATTTGGAAGTTAACTTCTTGAAGATTAAACCAGACGATAGATGCCCAATGCTGGCCCATACGAAATGCTGGAAAGTGTTAGCTGCTGTTGCTTTTGTTATAAGAAATGGCAGAGCAGCAAGTGGGAGTGAGTGTGAGGGGGACCCACGCATCAGACGCCCCTGGAATTCTGCAGTCTCCAGTGCGGTTTGGGCTCTGAGGCTGAGTCAGCATTGATTTGTGGGCGTGACTCAGACCTCTAGGGGTGGCCCTTTCCTTGTCTGTGCCTTGTCTTAGCTCCTCTTGAGACCCTATCCTGTGCCTCCTCTGGGACAGCAGGCAGAGTTCCATCTTGCCTTTAGCACCCTGAAGAAGGTCTTCATTCTGAGCCTTCAGGGCACATTGTCTTGCCATGGCTCCCACCTTAGGGCTGGGCTTTGGCTCGGTCCACGGGTCTCTCATAAGCTCGGGGAAGCTGCTAATGTATTGGCCGTGGTGGTTCCCTGTGTGTGGCTGTCAGCCCGGGCCTGGGCCGCTGTGCATCTGTTCTGCACCCGTAGACTGGGAGAGCAGGAAGGAGACCCTCCGTCTGCATCAGGCGGCGCCCTGAGCACATTGCACAGGCCCAGGTGGTCATCCCGCGTGCCGTGCCCAGAGCAGCTGGCTGTTGCCCTGTCTGGCGTCTCCACGTGCCATGGTTCCCCTAGCAGTTCAGTCCCATGCTCCTCGGGCAAAGCTCGGCTGAGCATATGCAGGGCTCTGGGCCCTTAGGGCATGGACAAGCAGGACTTGAGGCCACTGCGCAGCTGTGAGCAGTGTAGGGAGGGCGCCCCTTCAGCGCCTGGGGTCTGACTTGCACCCAGCGGACAGGAAGCAGGTATGGAGCTCACCCAGGGGTTACGGGCGGAGGAGGCCCCCGCAGGGCACCTGCTTCCCTTATGGGGTGCTTGTTGGAGGCCTGGCCGGTTCTGACTGAGCCTAAAGACCAGGAGCCTTTGGCCACCCCAGAGACCCCAGCTCTTCCCTCATCCCAGTCCCAGGCAGCCAGCAGGAGACTGGGATCAGAAGGGGAGCCCGGTGGACGCAGCAGGGACAGCTGCTGGAAGGAGGGCTGTGTGGGGCAGGGCGGTAGAGGAGCTGCTTCCTCTGCTGTCTCCTCCTCCTGCCTTCTCTTCTCTCCTCTCCTCTCCGCAGCTCCCTGGCCCTTTCTGCGGGGAGGGCGGGGTGCTTGGGGGGGTCTCCTTGGTCCCTCCCAGGCAGGCAATCCTGGTCACTTCTGGATTGAGCTGGAGTATCAGGGACGAACGCGCCCCTTCTTATAGATCAGCTGTGGTACTTCTTCCTCACTGGCCTGCACCTTGCCAGCATTTTATAGCAGCTCTATGGAAGCTAATTCTCTTGCTGCATAGGCTACCTGCTTAGGTCGTGATTCACGGTCCCTGTGTGTGGTCTTCCTCTCCGCACAGCAGTTCCACACCCACGGATTCAACCAGCTGTGGGTCAGAAACAGTCAGGGAGGGTCCGTACTGAACATGGATCATGTGTCACCTTCTCGGCCTCCTTCCCTGAGTGATACAGTGTGACCACCACTTGGTGACAGTCACATGGTGTTAGGCTACAGGTTACCCAGCGATGATACAAACTGGACAGTAGGCTTTGCACTGGTTCTGTGCCAGTACCACACTGCTGTCCTGTAGAAGAGACTTAGACACTGTGGTGCCTGTAGGGCCTCCGAAACCAGTGCCCTGTGACCACCAAGGGACACCTGTGCGTTCCCAAAAGTGCAGTCACCTCAGAACACCGTATTACCCCAAAAAGAAGCCCAGCACCCATTAGCTGCCTCTCTCCCTCCCCCTCCTCAGCGCCAGGGAGCCAGTAACCTCCTTTCTCTCTCCCTAGATTTGCCTCTGATTTTGTGTCCTTTCGTGCGGGCGGAAGCCTGCTGTGGCGTCGTTTCCTACAGCGAGATGTCGCAAGATTTACCCACATTGCCGCAGACTGCACCTTCCTTGCGGGTCTGTCTTCAGTCTCGGCCCCAACACAAGGTCTCGCGTGCACCACCGGGCGGGGTCCCCGCCACTGAGCTGCTTCCCATCCGCCCGGCTTTCTCCGGCCCTGCTTTCCCTTGGTCCCTGTCTGCAGTGCGTGACATTCGTGTCCTGTCTGGAATTGGCAGGCATGCACATGCCTCCCCAGCCGCTTTCTCCTCTCTTTCCTCCCTTTCCCCCTTTGAGAAAGCTCTCCCCACTACTTCCTATTCTATTTGCTCTTATTTGCAGTTTGGGTTTCTCATATAAAAGAAGCCATGCAGTGTTTAACATTGTGTGTCTGATTTATTTCTCTTGAATATTATGGTCTCAAGGTGCATCAGCTTTTCAGGATATCCTGGAAAGCGTCTCATGTGTGGATAGTTACACACCCCATCCTTCTTTCATTATTTTATTATTTTTAGTAGGTATTTATTGTTAGGAATTCAAATGCCTGAAAAAGATGCACAGTGAAAAGAAAAATCCCTTCCACCAGCATCTTTTAGCAAGAGCTCCCTCCCTGGGGGATAACCCGCTGCCAGTTCTTCCTGTGTCTTTGAAAGGGCATTTTGGCCCCATGCAAGTAAACATCCATAAGCACAGTCTTTCCTCCCTCTTTTTTTTTAACTTGATAGTAACAACACTGTTGCTTCAGCACAATAGACTGAGATGTTCGTGTGTGGCAGAGCTTGCTGGCTTGCTGGCCCTTTGGATTGGCCCCTTGAAATAATATTTGGGTGACATCTGAGGGATAAATTCCTAGAAAAAGACTCTCAGGGTCAGAGCGATTGTGGAGAAGTAACACTGCCTGCTCCCCGTGAAGGTCACGGCCTTGTCCCTGGCCCCAGCCATACCGGGCGGACCATGTCCCAGGTCCCACACAGCAGCCTGTGACCGTCTCGAGAGCGGGTGCAGCTGGGTGCCCTGAGGAATGCTCTGTTGTGTAAAGACCGTGGTGTGGCTTTGCACAAGCCTGGGGAGTGCAGCCTGCTGCACCCCTGGGCTGCTGGCTCGGCCTAGCGCTCCCCCACTGCGAGCCTGGGCCAAGTCCTGCACGAGTGTCACACAACGCTCACCGCTTAGGTCTCCACACGCACAGAAACCCGGAGAAGGTGCAGCAGGACAGGAGGCAGCAGGACAGGAGGCAGCAGGAGTCTTTCGGTTTCTTATAATCTTCGGGGACCAAGGTCAAACGTGCAGACTCTTGTGGCCTTTGCACTGTGTGGGCCGAGATGGTGACTGTTACACTGCGGAGCGGAGCCCCAGGGCCCTGCTTGCAGCTCTGCTGACTGAGGGTAAACATTTCCTTCATATGTTTCAAAGAAGCTTTTATTTCTTTTCTGGTGAACAGCTTGGCCATTTCCTTGGTCCATTTTTTTATGGGGTTGTTTGTCATTTTCTTTTTATAGAAATGCTTGAAGGAAATTTTCATATGCTTTGTAAATATTTTATACTTTTCTTAATAGATTTGTACTTCAGGGGACTTTTGCTTCATTTTTTCTCATAGGTCATGCAAAAAAAAAAAACAAAAACCTGTTTAATGTGTCCACATTTATCTGTCCTTTATAGCTTCAGAGGCTTGTGCCCTAGGTAAAACGGCCCCTCAAACTGGAGCGTATAAAAGAAATTTATAGTTCCTTTTAGTTCTTTTATGGCTTCGTTTTGCCTCGTTCTTTTTAGAGGCTGCGTAGTTTCTCTGCACTGTAGGCTGTAACTTACTCCGCCGGTCTCTGTTCCCGAGCACTCTGAACCGTGACGCCGCGCCATGTCCCTCCTCCGTCATCGCTCCCTACATGTGGGGAAGCGGGGTGGGGCCTCCCCAGCACTCACTCCGTGGATCGAAGAACGAGTGCGTCGGAGCTGTGCAGCGCATCAGTCACCGAGGCTGTCCCCGCAGAGGCCGCCCTGCACCCCATCAGTGGCCCGGGGGGCAGCTGGCGCAGAGCCTTCCCTGCTCTCCGGTTCAGATGGGAGCCGTCCTCCTAAATGCTTGTTGGGGAGGACAGACAAACGGACACGCTGGGCCTGGTTCTGCACCAGCATCAGGCTTGGAGACCTTGATGTTGGCACCCAGGCCACCACGTCAGAGTGGCCGTCTCCGAGGTGCAGCTCGGCCTGTCTACCAGCCACATCGGGTGCCTCATGTGCTTCTGTTGGACACACAGCGCTTCTCTTTCTGGGTGCTTCCGATGTACTAAAGGGACGGGGTTTGAGGAGATCTGTTCTTCCTTCTGTATTTCACCTGTCAGTTAAATCCCCTCTTTACAGGGACTTATTGCCCTTTATAGGAAGTTTAGGACGCTAGACCCAGTGACGCACGCCTGGAATCCCAGCTCTGAGGGAGGCTGAAGCAAGAGAGTCACACACAACTCCAGCCCAGCCTGGACAAGGCAGTGACTTAGCAAGACCCTGACTCAAATGAAAAATCAAAGAGGGCTGGGGATCCAGCTTGGGGAGAAGGCCTGAGCTCACCCCAGAACCAAACGGGAAAAAGAGGGAAAGAGACGAGAGAGAGAGATTTCAGAGCAAGCTTTCTAAAGGCCTGGGTCTCCTCGGTCTGTCTCCTGTCTTCGGTCTTCCTGCATGTTCACTCCTGAGCACCGGCCTCCCCTGCTCGGCTGCAGCCTGATTCTCACTCATTTTTATTCCCTAAATGCCTTTATTCATTAACTGCATTTAAGAACATTTTCCTCTTGCCAGTTTCTAAGGCACAGAGCTAAGGTGGTTTTAACCATTCTGCCAGGAGCTCCGCAAACTGGCACCAATCACAGGCTCTCTTGGACTTCTGTTTGCTTCTTTGCAAAACAGACAGGAGGCAGGCAGTGCCCCGCTCCCAGGACTGCCCTGAAATTGAATGGACAGGTGGGTGCAAAGGTGTCCAGCTTAAGGCCTGGCACCGGTCTGCCTCTGCTGCTGTGACAGATACATCAGGTGGCTGGACATGCTGGGAGCTGCCCTGGACAACCAAGAGAGACCAGGTCTTGGAAGAAAAAATATGTGGGTTTGGGGAGTCAGTTAGAGGTCCTGGATCCCATCCCCAGGACCGCCACGAAGAAAGGAGGCGGGGAGAAGGAGTAGAAGAAAGCAAGCAAGACACAGTAGGCTTGAACAACACATTTTTCTTACCATGCTGAGGTCCAGGATCAAATGTCGTCGGTCACTCAGCTCTGCATGGGGTTCGGCTTCTTCCTGCTTGTTGGTGGTCACAGGAATCTGGTCTCTCTTCATCTTCTCACACTTGCAGCAGCCCAAAGATGGGAGAGCCCCCCCCCATGACCTCAGGGACCATCACCTCCCCGAGGACCTCCAAATGTGCTGCCCCTGGGACCCAGACCCTGGCCAGAGGCCGTGCTCCACGCTGCTGCACTGCCCCCAGCAGGACAGAGCCCCCAGCCCCTGTGACCGGCTCTGGCCCCACGTGCTGGCTGCCCACACCCCTCCTCTCTCCAGTCCTTTCTGGTGAAGGAAGATGACTCAGTGACCCCTGCTAACCTGCTGTGAGCCAGGCCCGGGACCGGGAGCTCACACTGGACCCTGAATGCGGGGTGGCCAGCTCGGTGAATGGCAGATGATGAAGAGGAAGGCGCCTCAGGGGCTGGATCCTGGCTGACTCGGCCTGAGAGTGTCTGACAGCCCTGGGGACCCTGAGCAGACGTCAGGGCCATCGGGGATGGAAAGGGCCGTCTAGCCAAGTGGACATGGTAGGGTCCTCGGTCCACACTGGACTGTACAAGGACATGTGCCCAGGAGAAGGTCTGGATGAAAGTTTAGTCAAGCAGAGAATCTCTGCCATCCCTCAGGGTTCGCTCGCCCGCCTCAGGCCTGGACACCCTTAGCAGTGTACCTGCCCCTCTGCCAAGCCCTTGTCCTTCGGGTCCCACCTGACCTGACCCCGGGAGCCAGGCCCCTGCTCACTACCTGGCAGCCCCACCCATTTCCTTGCCCTGGGCGGAGACCCACTGGGCTGCGTCTCTGGCACTGCTGACCACCGGGCAGCACACTGCTTGCTTGAGGGGAGAAAATGCCACAACACCCGCTGTCTCAGCCTGGCCAGCTAACAGGTCCCACAAACCCGAAGGCCTATCCTCCCTTGGCCAGTCCTCACCTAGCCTTGATTCTCCTCCCCTAGTCCTCCCCTTGTGCTGGGGCCCTCTTGCCCTGTTTCTGGAACCACGTAGCTGACTTCTCACCCCTTCTCTGAGGCCGATTACTAGGGCTTCAGCCGAGACCGAGGCCCCTCCTGGCAGCAGGATCCCTGCCGGCTTTGTCTGGTGTGGATGGGGTGGGGTGGGGATGCTGGCCTTGCAGCATGATCAGACCCAGCGACCGATACTGGTCTCCGCACCCAGGTCATCACAGCGGGGGTCAGCAGGGCTGAGCTGCAGCCAGGGAGAAAAGCCTGAGTGTAGAGAGTGAGGTGCCCTAGACAGGAAGACGAGCCATGCCCAGACCCCCTGGCACTGGGGGGCTGGGCAGGCGGCTGGCTCTCAAGGGCTCTGTCCATGCACAGAGACCCTGCAGGGCATCAGTCATTCGCTGGCAGCAGCCTGGCAGCAGGCCCACTCCTGCTCCATAGCCCTGGAACCCGCTTCTGACTGTGTGAGGCGGGTCCCAGCACCATGTCCTGCCTGCCCATCCCCCGCCTCTGCTGCCTGCACCCCTGGGTGCCCCCGGCTCCCCGCTGTGACATATCGCCCTACAGGCTTGCTGTGTGCCTGGCACTGTGACCCTAAAGGTGCTCCCACCAGGACAGCTAGTGACCCCCGAGCACCGGGGACAATGGTAGAGTTGGGGTGGGGGGGACAGTGTGTCCCCAAGTGAAGGCCCGCTGCCCGGCACATGCAGGAGCCAGCGCCACGGCCCGGTTTCTGCAGAAAGGAAGGGCACTGTTACAGGCTGGCGGCAGAGACGGGAGCCGCCTCTGATCTGCCTCCCGGAGTCCAGGCCGCCCGAGCTGGGTGCAGAGAGGCTGGGGCCGCAGCCGGGCGTCTCGGCTTGTGTCCCACGGCAGCGCTTGGCCCAGCGGGCGCTCCTGGCTGACTGCGGGGCTTCCTACCCTCAGCTGCAGAAGATGCTCTGCCTTCCAGGCCTCTTCCCAGGCTTCAAAGCCTGCCCCTGCCAAGGTCCTTTCAGGTCAGGCCTGGGGTTCTGCAGCTGTACCCTGAAAGCAGCTCACACTGTGGTTTCCGAGAGCAGTGTATGGGTGTGTGGCTCAGTTCCAGAGGGGCAGGACCAGGAAGGCCTCCTGGAGGAGGCAGCAGAAGTGCTCGGCCCTAGGGGGAGAGCAGAAGCGGCTGAGTGGGAAAGTACTGCCTCGTTCCAGGCAGGGGACAGCTCAGCCCAGGGGCACAGCCTCCAGCCTGGTGACCGGGAGCTGCGGGCAGAAGGCGGAGGCCTTGAGGCCTGAGAGTGGGTCCCTGTGTGTGCTGACACTGGCTCCTGCTGCCACCCTCTCCAGGCCTGGGAGGGACAGAGGGACACAGAGGCCTCCTCCCCAGCACTGTACCTGCTGCCAGTTCCCCGCCTGGCATGAGGAAGGCCCAGGGCCCATGAGCTGGACAGCAGGTGTGGACTCGGGTCACTGCTGCCATTTAGCTGGGGGTAGAGTCAGTACTTGGTCCTCGCAGGGCCCCTGGGCCTCTGCAACCAGGCAGAAGGCAGGCGGAATGGCGAGGAGGGCGGCAAGCCTGGGTGATGACGGTGCGTGGTTGCCGAGAGCTGGAGCAGCCAGGGGACAGGGCCGGGAGCAGGGCCAAGTGAGGAAGGCAGCAGTCACCTCATGGCCAGCACTGTCCCCACTGGGCTGCAGCTGGCGTATGATTGTCCTGCACCCCCACCTCCACCCTGTCTCTTTTTCCAGTCAGGTGGCCCCCGGCCCCTACCACTGTGCCCCTAGTCCTGGTCCTGAGTCCTTGTTGAGTTTTACTTTGGGGAAAAGAAAAAAAAAAAAAAAACAACCCAGGCACGGAGATCTCCTAATAGAAACCAGATGAGGCTGGCGAG
>PVLA01012948.1:0-14472 GCA_004027455.1 Hydrochoerus hydrochaeris | reverse complement strand
CAGGGCGAGGTCGGCTCTCAGACAGGAAGGGCCATGGAGGCAGGGGGCATTGAGCATGTGGCAGAGGGCAGGACAGGCACCTCCTGGGAGTCCCTTCCTGAATCAGGCATAAAAGGCAAAGCCAACGCCATCGGGCAGCCCCGGCTGGTCCTGGGAGGGCCCTGCAGAATGCTGCGCCCTGGCCAGGGGTCCTGTTGATGAGGAGGTGTTGGTAGACCCTGGAGAGCCTGCGGAGGCCTCTCAGGCATCTCTGTGTGCAAAGCCTGCCTGACCCGGCTGTGCGGAGTGCAGGGCCACACCCAGCGCCCGACGACAAGGGGCAGACGCCAGGTCAGTGCAGCGCAGCTGACCAGCCCGAGGCACAGGTAGAGAGCATCTTCTCAGCTAAGGTCTCCCCTTCTTCAAAGAGCCCAGGAGGAAACAGCCACCGGCACGGCATCGGGAGCCAGGAGGGGCAGAATCGGGAGAAGGCAGAGGACAGCTCGTAGAGTGCTGGGTGGGCTTGGTGGCTCCCAGATGTCCCTGCAGTGGCCTTTGCAGATGGGAGGAGCTGGCCAGACCAAGACGGGCAGACCCAGCTGGGGGGAGCAGGAGCTGAGGGGCCGCTGAGGGGACAGAGGCAGGAGGCAGGGAGGACCCAGAGGGATGCTGTGGTGCGGAGCGTGAATCGGGCTGGGGAGAGTGACCAAAGGCCTGAACCTCTCTTCAGAAGCTTCTAGAACGGTGCTGTGCTATGTAGGCCACTTGCATTCATTTTGTGTGTTTTTAGAAGCAGACACAACTCGCCTCGTATGAGATTCACCATGTTAGACTGTGCAGTTCCGCGGCCCTTAGTGTAGTCAGCCTCCTGCGCCCCGCCTGTCACCCCGGGAGGAGCTGCGGCTTGCTGGCTGCCCGCCTCCCCCCCCACCCCGACAGCCTGAAGGTCCTCGCCACACCGCACTCTGGGGCCCCAGCCTGCAGAGCTGAGCCTTCAGCCTGTGTCACCCGGGTTCATCGCATCTGGGGTGCCGCGCTGGCAGCGGAAGGCAGCCCCCGAGAAGCCCTCGCCGCCCTTGGCTTCCTTCCTGTCAGCCCTGACCACCCCTGCCTCCCTGCTCTGGGGAGTCGCCTGTCCCGGGCGTCTTGTGCGAGGGGCGTCAGTGCCTTTTATTCTGGGCTCCTTTCACTCTGTCACTTTCTGAGGTTCATCCTTAGCTCCTTAAGTTTAAATCAAAGTGAAATGAAAACGACAGTCACCATGGTCACATGTCCGGTGCTCCACAGACGGGGGCTCCCCTGGCTTCCTGCAGACCTCCCCGGGCCGGGCGGCGGGGCCTGGTGCTCCACAGCTCAGGTCCCCAGGGCCGTAACTGGGATCCATCTCTCAGCAGCCCCAAACTTCTGATGAAAACCGTGCCTTGAGGCGGGCGGGGACAGCCTCTCGGGCGGCCGGTGCCGAGTCCCTCTGCTTTCCGCGTGGACTCGGGCCACCATGCGGGAGGGATGTCTGTGTACGGGCGTCAGAGGCCCGCTGGCTGCTACACACGAGTCTGATGAATAACGATAAGAAAACAAGCCAGCTGTGACCGCAGAGTGCACAGGGGGCACACGGGCTTTCCAGGGGGGCAGAATAATGAGAAGGAGCCCTGGTGTGACTTGCCCTCTAGCAGCGACTGTTGGTAGCTTTCTGGGTGACAGTCGTGGAGACCAAGATCGGGCCAGCGGAGGAGACACATGGAGAAAATCCCCCATGTGCAGCGTTCCAGGGCTTGTGTGCACGTGTACGTTTAACTTTCAAAGTGCGTTTGAGCAGACGCCTTGCTTTCCTCCCCAGCAAGGCCACTGTCTTTCTAGAGAAATCCGGGTGTTTCCAGAGGCCCTGGGCACCCTCCTGTCACCTCCCTGTGAAGCTAGCTCTTTTCAGCTCATTTCTGTGCGTAGTTTTCCTTTTGAAAGTTTAACTGATGATCACAGTATAAAAATTAACAATATACAGCTCATTTGGACTTTTGGAGAAAAGATAAATTTTGGTCAAAAAATATCTTTTTAAACAATCATTTTGTAGTGGACAATTCAGGTGCTGACAAAAGCAGACAGCGCGTGTTCCCACAGTCGGGTCCCGCCACGGCCTCCGCGGCCCCGCCGCCGCCTCCTGGGCTTTGTCCATTCGTCAGTGTTTGCCTTTCTGCAGACGTGCCTATGGTCCCAGCTTGTCCTCTACTTTGCTACTCATCTGTAAACTGATACAGAGAAGCACAGCCCTTGTGCAAATGCAACGTGTGTCGCGTGAGGTTTAAATCAAGTTTAACCTCTTTTACCTCTTTTAACTTTATCTATGAGAAAAATTTCAAAATCCTCTCTTCTGGATTTTTGAACTCTGTGGTGCATGACCGTGACCCGAGTCACCCTGCTGCGGACCAGCGCCCCAGACGCCTTCCTCCCACTGAAGGGTCACTCGGCAGCGCCTGGCCGCCCTTCCGCCGTCCCCAGCCAGGGCCTCCGCTCCCCTCTCCACTTCCTCCAGGGCGACTTTGTAGACCCACGAGCGCGCAGGCCGGCTGGTGACTGTCCTTCACGTGTTGGCCTCCATGCCCCCGTGTTGCCAAGGCGACAGGACTGCAGCCGTTGCTGGCTGACCGGTCCCCCTCGGCATGTGCATGGGTGTGTGTGTGTGTGCGTGTGTGCGCAGGCGCGTGCCAGGCGTCCTCTAACTGTCCCTCGGTGTGTGCTCACACAGGTGTCTGCATGTTCTAGACAGGGCCACGGCGAGCATGGGGTGCAGCTGTGTGGGTTTCCGGCTCTGCTCAGCCTTCCTTTTGTAGATAAGATGGTCACCCGCGTGTGCAGATGAGGACCATCCTGTGCCCTGGTCCTCACGAGGCGTGTGGGTGAGTTTCCTGGTTTCTCCTCTCCGTCCCAGCTTTTGTGGGGCAGTTGGGGAACAGCGGTCTTTGCTTGGGACCTGATCCCCCTCGGACCGGCGCGTGTCTCGGAACGTGTCTTGCAAGCACTTCTCCTCTGCCCATGCCTTGAGCGTCCCCGTGCGGATCTCTGTGTGCAGGCTTCTGGAGCGTTCTATGTTTGAAACTATTTCATCCGAGCCCTCAGAGCTGGGTGACACAGCTGGCTGGCTGTGAAAGGTCTGAGCTCAATGCTTAGAGCTTTGATATTCCTTTCATTACTCAAGATTTGTATTTTCGTTGTCATTTTGCAGTTAGCGCTGCTGTTGGCGCATGTGGTGCCAAACCGGGTCCTGGGGCTCTGTGGTCGCAGGGGTCATGGGGAGGGGTCCCCTGCCTTCTCTGCTGAGCTGCTTTTGCAGGGGACGCTTGCGTCACCCACTCACCTGTGGCCCAAGGCGAAAGGCGTGCACACTTGGAGCAGCGTCTGTCCCCAGAGCGTCTGGGCCTGCCAGGAGGGCACAGTGACAGCTCCTTTGGGGACCTCTCACCCCTTCTCCAGCCACCCCTCCTCACTTCACTCCTCACCCCAAGTCTGCCTGCTGCCGTCTCCGCCCATCCTGGTCCCCACTCACTTGCAGAGAGCCTGGGATGGCTGTATCACCTCCAGTCTGCCAGGGCAGCCCAGGCAGGGTCTCTCGGGCCTGGCTGACACTCAGATGCCTAGCGGCTTCCCAGGGGAGACGCCCGCTCTCCAGGGCAGCTGGGGGCTGTGCACACAGGGACTCAGCCCACCCCGTCCCCAGGCCAGACACGGGAGCGTACTTGACATCCTTCCAGGTGTGACTCAGTCCTCGCACGTGGACAACTGGCTGGGGGTCCGTGCGACTTCGACCCTGCTGCAGGCCATGAGACAGACCTGCCCCATGGCCACTGCCTCCTGGCCACACCAGGCTCCAGCGACAGGAGAGTAAGGTCTTGGCAAGCGAGGCGACTTTTCTGCTCTGTGTGGCAGCCTCTGGGCACTGCCCACACTTCGGCTGAGAAAGAAGGGGCCAACTGGAGGGGATATAAGCTCAGTGGCATAAGCACCTGCCTGGCAAGTGCAAGGTCATGAGTTCAATCCCTGGTGCAAAAAAAAAGAGCGGGGGACCTCTCTGACAGCCAGGATTCAGGCACTGCAGAGTCACAGTTAGGAGCTCAGACGCTGAGCTGGGTGTGCAGTGTCATAGACTGGTAATCCCAGCTTCTCAGGAGGCTGAGGCGGGCCCATCGCAAGTTTGAGGTTGGCCTAGTTAAGTTAGTGAGATCCTATCTCAAAGTAAAAATCAAGAAAGAGTCGGGAATGCAGAGCTCTTGGCTAGTGATGCTGAGGTCCTGCAGACCACAAAAAAAAAAAAAAAAAAAGGAAAGGAAACAAGCAAGGCCCCGGAGTCAGGCCCCAAATGCCTGCCACGTCCCTTGGTGTCCCCGGTTCCGCTCGGCAGCAGAGAGGAGCGACCTTGCGTGCGTGCAGAGCCGCGGGAGCCTGGGGGAGGACGCTCCCCCCACCAAGCCCACCCGGGGCGGCCACGGGCGTGGGCTGAGTTCAGTGTCATTTAACAAACACAAACGCAGTGCGTGGTGTGATGGCAGATCACAGGGCCACGGTTAACATTTTAAGTTATTTTCATTGCTTTACCGCATCCACAGCCTTGAGCCTGTTTTTAACACCAAAAAACTGATGGCAGATACCAGGTGTTTCCAGCCCCTCTCAGGAGAGGGGCTCGGTGGAGAAGCCCCGGGCGCAGGGATCCGGGGGTGCCCTACCCGAGGGTACCCCAACCCTAACCCTCCGGTTTATGGAACTAAATGTATGAGGGGGGAGAGGCGGCCCTGGGAGCTCGCTGCTGGAGCAGACTGCGGGGAGGTGTGCGGTGCCCCCACCCACTGGGTCTGTGCCCAGTGCCAGGCTGCACATGGTGGGCTTCAGGGAGAGGCTGGTGACCATTGCGCGGGCAGCCCTGCGCCCTGCTTTGCTAGAGGAGCATTTTCACACTTTGGAAAAGCAGCCTGAGGAGAGCGGCCCGTTTCGGTTTTGATTCCCCCCACCCTCTTCTACCTTCTTAGAGCCAGTTTTCCGTCTTAATTTTTGTGTATTATTTTAAAGCTCCATTAAGTCCGAGGTGAAGCAGACCACTCTGCCAGAACCCGGTGAGCTATTGGCTGGGCTCTTTTTTCAATTTTTTAAACATAGGGTCTGCTAAGTTTCCCAGGCGGGGCTAGAATCTGCATTCCTCCTGCCTCAGCCTCCCACAGTGTGGAGACCACAGGCCTGCACCACCACGTCTGACTCTGTTTTAAATTATTGAATTAAAATTTATATAACATAAAATTAACCAGTTTAATTGAAAATTAATAAGACTCAGTACATTCACAGCGTTGTACAACTGTCATCCCTATCTGGTTACAAACGTTTAAGCACCCCCAGAAGGACACCCCTACACTTAATGAAGCAGTGGCTCCCCATCCCACCCCCCACCCAGGCTCCCATCTGCGCCCTCTTGCTGTGGTTTGATTCTGTACCTGCAGCATAGAAGGAATCACTTACCGTGGGACCTCTTGTAGCTGGTTGATTCCCCTTAGCATCATGCTTTGGAGGCTCGTCCATGTTGTGGTTTGTACGAGAACTTCGTTCTTTTCATGGCTGTAGACTATTCTGCCGTGTGGATATATCACGGTGAATTTGTTCACCTATTGGTGGACAGTTGGGTGTTTCGCATGGTACTTCTGTGAACATTCTTGTGCAGAGAGTCACTTACTTTTAATTACTTTTTCACCTAGCAGCAGAGTTGCCAGTACCTGGCTAACTCCGTTTAACCTTTTGAGGAAGAGCTGAATGCTTTTGGATGTGTGCACCATCCTGCGACAGTCTCACCTTCGCTGCCCCTCTTCCGAGCCCCAAAACCCTGCACCGCTTGCAGGCGCCTGGTTTGCTCTGCTCGGTTGGTGCCGTCAGCCCACTCATTCGTGGAGGGCGAGGAGGAGCTCTCGAGCGGTCAGCAAACACGGGGCCCCGACTGCTTTCCTGTTGCTGAGACACAAACCCCAGTGCCTGCCGCTCACAGGGGCTGATGTGGGCTCGCAGCTGCCTCTGAGGCGGGGTGAGAGGGGCCGCGTAGAGGAAAACGTGCTCAGCCCGAGTGAGCCAGGAAGCGGGAGGGAAGAGAGGAGGCAGGGGCGAGGATGCGGTACCCCCTCAGGTCACCCCGTGGCCGCCCCCAGCTGCGCCCCACAGCACAGCGGCACATTCAGTGAACTCATTAACGGAAGAACCCCAACCCCATGACCCAAGCGTCTTCCACGCCTGTGAGACTTTGGGGGGACAGTCCAAAGCCCTCCTGGGAAATCCCACCTTCTATTTGATCAGGAAAGCCAAGGCATCAGGGCTGGTGACAGCCCTCCTACTCTGGTGAGTCTCAAGTCTGCAGGAGCCGAGATCAGACCGGAGCCTCCCCTCACCTGGCCCCCTCACCTTGGGGCTCAGCTTGGCACCCACCACCTGGGTTTTGCCCTCAGCTCCATTTTTCACTCTGTGACCTCCGTGAGGTCACCTTCCCGGCTCTGTCCCCCAACTGGAAACTCAGTGATGATGTCACCATGTCCTCTCTTTGGAAGCTCAGACAAGGGGACATGGGCCTGAATTGTATGAACTCGTGAAGAGGGTGGCTTGAGGACGAATGCCAGTGAGAATGTTGGGAAGGAGTCCACTGGGCCTGCAGCCGGAGACCCTGTAGGTCAGCTTCCCGAAACTGACACAATGCCTGACATCAGCACCTAAGAAGGGAGAAAGGCTTATTCTGGCTTATGGTGCCAGAGGTCTCAGTCCATGGTCGCTTGACCCCTGAACATCACAGGGGAGCACATGGTGAGGGAGCTGCTTACCTCTTGGCAAGAAGGAGAAAAAGGGAGAGGTTGGGGTCCCAGTCTCCCCTCCTGGACACACCCTCCTGTGACCTAATCCCTTTCCCCAAGCCCCTCCCACAGCGCACCACCTCCCAACTGCTCCACAGGCTGGGGGCTGAGCCTTTGATACGTGGGCCTTTGGGGGACACTTACTCAAACCATGGCAGGGCACAGGGTGGGGGACAAGGGGCAAGGTCTCAGGCCCCAGCTACTCCCCACGGGCGAAGGAAGAAAGCTCTCCCCCGCAGTGTGAGGGTATTTCCAGGCTTCAGCAGGGGGACTGGCCTGAGTATCCAGCTGCCTTAGGGCCACCCTCACAGTCCGGCCAGATCACCAGAGCCCGGCCAGGTCACCACAGCAGGAGGAAACGAGGTGGGTCCACTTTCCCATGCTGGGTCCCCACACCAGGATGGATCCTCCCAGGCCTGAGTGTCCCCTCGCTGCAAGGGCTGGTGCCTAGCCCTGGCTTTCTTTGCAGAGGGACAACCTCCAGGCCTCAGCTGAGGACTCAAAGGCTAGAAGGTGTCACCAAGGTGGAATGACGTGCAGGTGACAAGGGAGCCCAAGACTGGAGCCTCAGACTAGGGAAATGGGGGCACATTTCTTAAGAGGTGTGATTGTTGGGGCAATCTGAAGGTTGCAGGAAGTGAGAAAGGAAAGTGTGTGCATGGGCAGGAAGGGACTGGCGAGGGATGCAGCGTGGGGACAGCAGGTCCAGGTCCGCAGGGATCAGGGAGGGGAGGAGCAGAGAGGGCTTGGTTCACGCATGGGGTCCAGAGCTGCAGCCTTGCCAAGCCCACCCCGGAAGCATTGCTGACCTGCATCGTGTTTTAAAACTTGAACCAACAATGGAAAATAAGGGATGTTTCCCATAAAAATCCCCATTTCTGACTTCTCTTGAAAAACTGAAAGATCTGGGGAACAGTTGTAACTGGACTTCCGTATCCCCATGTTCCGCTTTGAGGCATCAGCCAGCTGTGGGTGGCATGTTCTGCAGTGAAGCCTGCATCTTGGTGGGACACGAGCAGATGTTTTTTCATAGTGCTTTCTTCTTGTTCCCGGAACAATGCAGTGTGAGAACTATTTGCACAGTACTTATTTGCATTAGATGGTTTAGATAATACAGAGCGGCTTCCGCTGTGTGTGGAGATTCTGTGCAAGTATTGCAGCGGTTTGTAAAAGGACATCGGAGGATTTGGTGTCAGGGGCATCAGTTTCCAGCGGGACCCAGAGCAACAGCTGTACTTAGAAGCTGCTCTTTACGTGAGATACATCGTCTCCAGTGTGTCCTGTGTCACTCCCCCTGTCTCTCCAGCCCTGAAATCCAGTGTCACTCGCCATTTACTATGGGTCTGACCTCTTTCCTTCTAGTAGAGAAAGGCTTCTCTGAGCCACTTCTCCATCAGAAGTCGGGCTCCACCTGCAGGCTGTCCTGTGACTTTTCACCTAAGGTGCCAGCTTCTCTCGTCGGCTCGGCTCTACGGGCGTGCGTTTGAAGCCCTGCCAGCGAGGCACTGGAGGAGTTTGCCCTCATGTTCACCGTGGCAGAAAACAGAATCCCCTGGGCTAAGTTAAGCCACAAAGGCAGGGGATGTTGTTAAGGGTTCTCAGCCTGCAGAAGATCCAGCGCCCAGGAGCGGCTCTCGCCTGCCGCACCACTCTGCCCCAGGGGCTGACAGCTGTCCTGGGGGCAGCACACCTCCTTCTGGGGCCCACCTTTGTCCCCTCAGCGCTGCTGTCCTGAGGCGTCTGGTGAGGGGAGTGCAAGTCCTGTGTTTATCATGACGGCAAGAGAGCGGGGACTTGCATCCCAGGTTGGGTGCTGGGGTTTACAAATGTGGAGGGACAATCGCAGGTTGGGGGTGGTGTCTGGAGGTCACCAGCAGTGCCCCAGACCCCACCCACCGCACACCCTGGGAAGGTCCTGGGGCAGGACTCTCACCCACCAGGCAGCCCCGTTCCCTGTGACAGGTGCCCCACCAAGAGCAGACACCCCAGCCCGAGCCCTGGGGGGCCCTTGCAGCCCCCTGGCAGCTGTGCCCGCTGTCCTGGCTTCACTTGGCTTTTGTGTGCCTCACTCTGGCCTGGCCCTGCCAGCTGCCCGCCCAGGCTGCCGGGTGGGGTGGCTGCGTCGCCGTTTGGAACTCTCTGATCTGCTGACCCGGCCTGGGCTCGGCCGCCTCCCAGCAGTTGACAGCAGCTGCGATTAAAGATGAAAAGCCACGCAGATGCCCGGCTGGGCCTGGGAGGGAGGCGCAGTGTTGACCCCTGTGCCCTGTGGCCCTGGCCTGCCCCACCCTGCTGTCCCCAGGGCCCCACCTGCCAGGGCCCCTGCATGCCTGTGGGCTGGGGACCCTGGGGACCATGTGCAGAGCCCCGAGTCACGTGCCCCCTGCTTCTCTTCAGCCCCGGCAGACAGAGCAACCCCATGCTCGGGCTCGATGTGCCAGCGCTCCCACAAGCCACACGACAACTAAGCAAGGAGGGTGCCAGCCAATGCCGAGGTTACCGATGGGGAAACTGAGCCAGCCCCGGGGAGATGAGTGACACGCTAGGGCCACATAGCGAGAGAACGGCCAAGCTGAGACTCACCCACCTCTGGTGGCCTCCAGTCTCTGCCCTGCTATTCCACTTCCTGTCTGGTTGGCAGGCCTGCATCCATCTGTGAAGGTCTCAGCATTTCTCCTTCCAGAAAGTTCCTTTACAAGCCAGGCGTGGTGGCTCAGCTTGGCACTCAGAGCTGGGGAAGGAGGTTCACCGTGAGTCTGAGGCCAGGCGTGGCTGCATGACAAGACCTTTTCTCAGAAACAACACAGAAATTTCTTTTGTCACAGAGCCACTCCCAAGCTTCCAGGCCATGCCCGGGCCCAGGTGAGGGCACAGCAGGAAACAGGGTGACGTCCAGGGCAGTGCCCAGGCCTGACCGCCTTCCGCCTCTTAATTTAGGCAATGAATGCTGGGTGGCAGCCTCCGGGAAGTAAAGCAGACAAGACCCGTCCCGTCGAGGTGTTTGCATTCTAGCAGGGTGAAGACACTCCATCGGCAAGGGCCGTGAGAGGGACAGAGGGATTGGGGAGCCATTTAGGGACGTCTCCCCAATAGCTGCGTCCAAGCCGAGAGCAAAGGACAAGGCCCACGTCCTCCAGCACTGGAAGAACAGAAAGCTGCAGGTGGTTCTCCGGGGTGGGGAGATTTGAAGGAGGTTGGAGATGCAGCCGAGGTCAGGCCAGACAGGGCCACAAGGCCTTGACGAGGTGGTGGGGTCTCCACAGATTGCAGACAGGACCCCACAGTTCCACAGCCAGCACGGAGGTGGCGGGGACGCAGCAGGAAGCCAGAGCCAGCGGGAATGCTGTGCTCACAAGCTCTGCCCTTCAAAACAGGCTGGGCCTGCTGGAGTGCCAGGATGTCTTGGTGTCTGTCTTCCACAGGGAGGGCAGCAGGACAGATGCCCAGGGGTCCCTCAGAAGCCTAGGACAGCCGCCTGCCCCACCCACACGCCCTCCGTCCCGGAGCGGCAGCCGAGGGCTACATGTAGTACGTGGTCCTTTCCGCTGGAACTCTCCCCCAGCAGCTCCTTGGTCACACAGGCCAAGGGCCTGTGGCGCGATCTCCAGGGCAGGTCACCCAGTGTCCAAAGCTTTGCAGGCTGAGGTAGCCTGCAAAGACCAGGGTCAGCGTGACTCAAACTCAGTGGGGGCCTCGGGCATGGCCAGAGCCTTCGGACTGCTGCTGGCTCTGCTCTGGCTGGTGACAGGGAGGTCAGCCCTGGTGGTGGAGGGGAGGCAGAGGGTGACCGGCAGGGGGCTGGTAAAGCTATCTCCATCTGATCAGCGCAGAGGAGTTGTCTTAGGAATGGAAGCCGACCCTGGTGGATTCACTGTCAGATTTCCATCTCAGCCGGGGCATCCACAGAAGAAATTGGATATAGTGGTTTTCACTGGGGATAGATTAGTTTTGCAAAATTTGGAAACCAGTTCAGTGTGAACTTTCAGGGAGGATGGGGTTGTGGGGAGGGGCTGTGAGCAAAACAAAAGCCAAAAAATGCAGCTGAGACCTGCAGCCTAGACTCAGCCACCCGGAGCAGACTCACACCTGACGGAGGCGCTGCGCTCTCCTCACAGCTGCCAGTGCTGCCCGAAGTCTAAAGGGGTACCCGAAGACCAGAGCCACCAGGGCAGGCTGTTCCCCCACACCCCTCCGTGTTCAGTGTCCTTAAGCTGTCACCTGATGTTACGGCCAGGACCTTAAACATCCCGCAAGGCCCATGTGTGTAAGGGTTGGTCGTCAGCCATGGAGCCACTGGGAGGGGCGGAGCCTGAGGAGGCGTGGTGCCTTAGGAGGCGTGGCCTGGCGGTAGAAAGGGAGGTCACTGGGGCGTGGCCTCGAGGGGCTGTAGGGCCTGGACTCTAGCCCTTTCTTCTGTGAGCTTTCTGGACACCATGAGGTGTCCACTCAGTCCCTGTCGTGATGTTGGCCTCACCACTAGCCCAAAAGTGATGTGACGACTACCATGGACTGAACCCCCTGAAGCCTCTTGCCCTTGGGGCTGAGATCAAGAGTGTGCTCCACAGATACCCCTGAGTGAGCCTCCTGCTTGGGCAGCTCCAGCCTGGAGCACGGAGCACACACACTGGGCTTGAGCTTTGCCTATGCGTCTAGGCTGGTTCTCACAGCTGTGTTTTGGGACCCAGAGCATCAGTCTCCTCTGGGAATTGCTCAAATGCCAACTTCTTCAGGCCTGGAAAAGGTCTCAGAGAGTCTGGGAGTGGGCTCGGCGTCTGCTCCCACATCCCTCCAGGCAGATGTGATGGGGTCTCAAGGTCAAGGCCCTAGCCCATTTATCATGGCGCCTTTGCATGTGCTCCTCCCTGGCCGGGGACAGCTCTCTCTGCCTTGTCCAGGGGGCTCCTGCCCACTGTTCAGCCCCATTCCCAGCACAAGTTTCTTAAGAGGACCCTGCCCCTCCAGGCTGAATAATGTCCACCTCTCCTGTGTTCCTAGCACTTTCTAACCTGCCCATGGCAGGGGTCTGTAAGGATGGGAGGAACCTGGGTCCGCCATGCTCCCACCCCAGCCCCCGAGAGGGTAAGTAGGAGGGGGGCTTTGACGGTTACCCCTGAATGCCCCGAACCTCCTGGATGGCTCACTTAAGGCATTTCCTGGAAACCTCCAAAGGCTTTGTGTCTTTAGTCCTCAGAATGGAACCTGCTGTTTGCTCTCTCTGGAAGTCTTCACGTCTTCTCTGTAAGCCCCACTAACATACCCACTTCGCAGGTGGAGAAAGTGAGGCCAGGGTCATTGATAAGTTGAACCTGGGCTTCCCTAGTCCATCTTGCTCCAGGGCTGAGAGGCAGCCATCAGCTTCAGGTTAGCTCTCCGGGAGCGAGCAGGATTCCGGGCTCCCAGAGGTCCTATGGGAGGGACCCGGGAGAGTTAAATGGCTCAGTGGCTGTGGGGGAGGGGTGGCCCAAGCGGAGGTTACAGGCAGGAAGACTGAGGTGAGACCTTTTGACAGCGAGGACAGAGATCACAGATAGGACATGTAACTCATCAGGAGTGTGTGGGAGAGGGAGGCATGACTGGTGACCCCGGGCACTGTGACAGGCAGGGCAGCGCGGGTCAGGCGGGCTCCCTCTGTGGCCCAGAGCGCAGGCCCGGCAGAGCCAGGAACGTGTGGTGCTGACGGGGTCCTGACTCAGCCTCCCCCTGAGCCGGGACAGAGGTGCCCTGGGTCACAGCAGGGCGTGCAGGGTGTGAGTGCTCAGCCTCCCGTCGGGGAGCAGCCCTGTGTGGGGCGGCACAGAGCTGCACGTGGGGCACGTGGGGAGCACGAGACCCCTGACCCTGCGCGATCAGACCAGGCCCCGCACCCAGGGGCCTTCAGAGCGAGGGCGGAGAGCGGTCGGCACCGCCCGGGGGGGGCCACCCCTGTGCACCCACAAGGGCCCCGAGCACCCGTCCCCTTCCCAGAGTGCCCGTCCACTAGCCCACTCTGGGCTGGAACTGGATTTTTGAACCTTACTCTAAGCTCCTTGGGAGCTACTGGAGGCCGAGGCCCTGGAGGTGCGCATTTGTCTTCTCTTTAGCACAAGCGGGCAGTGAATAATGCCAGGGCAGCTTGCAGAGTGGCTGAGCCCCTGCAGGTGGCCCCAGGGGCTGGGACAGCCCTGTGCAGAGTGGGCCATTTGTACCTCTTCCTCGGGTGGATGGACGGATGGACAAAAAGATGAGCAAAGACAGATATTTGATGGATGGATGGATGGATGGATGGATGATGGATGGATGGATGGACCAGTGTGGGATGGCGTTTGGTTGCCTAGATGAAGGAGCATTTGCTCACTCCAGAATAAGCACTGGCCAGGTTCCTGTGGTGGGTGGATGGAGGAGGGCAGGAATGTGCCTGGGGTGAGGGGAAGTGGGAGTCAGGAGGGCTGCGCAGAGGGCAGAGCAGAGGGACACGGAGAGGACAGTCCCACACTCACACTCGCACCCCACGTTCATACACACACCCCACATTCACCCGCCACTGTGTACACACACACACACACACACGTACACACGTTCACCACCACCCCCTGCATTCACACCAACCCTCGCTCACACCCCCACTCCGCATGCACACACCAGCCGGTGTTCACACACTGCCTGCGTTCACACCCCTGCCCCGCATTCACACACACCCCGAGTTCACACCCCCGCCCCGTGCTCACACCCCCACCCTGTGTTCACACCCCACATTCACACACACACACACACACACACACCCTGAGCTCACACCCCCGTGGCCTCCTCCAAGCCTGTCGTATCTGCAGGCAGCAGTCTTTCCCACAGCCCCTCTGAACCAGGACTAGGAGAACAAACCCACACTCTCTTTTTTCTATTAAAAAAGTCTTTACAAGTAAACTTTGAGTCGCCTTCTACTTAGGCCTGGAGAGAGCAGTGGCGGCGTTTGTGAGGGAGGGTGAGCTACCACGCTTGGCTGGGGCTGTGTTTAGGGACGTTCAGCAGCGCACCCCCAGCCGGCGCTCAGATTCGGGGGGTGGGGGTGGAGAACACGTGCCGGCCGCGTGGGGCAGGCTGGCCTCGCGCACATGTGCGCCTCGCAGGGGGAGTATGCGGGAGGGCTCCGGGAGGAAGCCTTTCCAGAGACAAGGTCGCTGAGAGTTCTCCCCTGCTCCTAAATCCTTGGGGAAAAGCCAGGCCTGTCTCCCTCACACATGCAGCTAATTATGGGGGGGGGGGGTCTTTGAGCTCTCCCTGGGGAGTGGTTAAGGCAGTTTACTGGGGCTCAATCCACTTAAGTGGTTTCCAGCACTGAGGCGACCTGGCGGCCTCCCCAGCCCTGACAGTGGACAGCTGGGGCAGCACAGGTGCTTGCAGTGGGTGGACAGCTCCACGGCAAGGCGGCACTGAGGGCGTGTGGGAGTGAATGTCCCCAGCCCACAGGTGAGGGCTGGGAAGCCTCGGGCAAGATTCCGCGCCTGAGCTGGGCTGTGAAGGACCAGTCGGGGTTTTCCTGGAAGCAGAGGGAGAGGGAATGTTATAGGAGACCTGTGCATAAAACAGCTCACGGGGCCTGTGCGCCAGCCCAGGGTTCCAGCCACGGGTCATGAAAGGCAAGGCAAGTGGGTGGGACAGCCGG
>PVLA01012947.1:0-40351 GCA_004027455.1 Hydrochoerus hydrochaeris | reverse complement strand
TGCAGAGGGAGGAGGACATGGTGCCCGAGTAGCGCAGTGGGCTGCAGATGGCCACGCAGCGGTCATAGGCCATGGCGGCCAGCAGGTAGCACTCCGTGTAGGCAGCAAGGCAGGAGAAGAAGAACTGCGCCCCGCATCCAGCCAGGGACATGCGCTTATCTTCAGAAACACAGCTGGCCAGGATTTTGGGGGTGTACACGGAGGTGTACCAGAAGTCCAAGAACGACAGGCTGCCGATGAAAAAATACATAGGTGTGTGTAGTCGGGAGTCAATCCGGATTAAGATAACCAGGGTCAGGTTCCCGGACAAGGTTGCCAAGTAGAGCAGGAAGAACACTCCAAAGACGGTCAGCTGCCAGCGGGGCTCTGCTGAGATGCCCAGCAAGATGAACTCGGTCAGGACGGTGCGGTTTCCCACTTCCATGTCCCCAAAGGTGAATTCCTGATTGTGGGGTGGAGGAGAAGAAAAGAACGTAGTGATACTTTCTATGAAGACAAATCAACAGTGTATCAACAGCTAACAATTAAGAGCAGGTGTATGGACTCTTTCCTTACTGGCCAGAATTACAGGATTCAGTCTGTAACTTTGCAATAGCATTGGAGTTGGAGTCAGAATTAGCTTTTAAATTAGGGCCTTCATATAATGACTGTTTAATTCCGGGTTAGGCTCTTATCAATGGGTGACAAAGGAAAGCTCATAAAGACCCCTACTTGATTCTTAAGAGGTGCCTGACTGAATAAAAGGGACACATATAAAAAAGCCTAATTTTTGGTGAACTGTATCCTGTTGGAAGTTAATGAGAACTTGTGTGTCAAGCATTGTGATTTCTTTTTTTAGGAATAACAAAATGTTACACCCGTAATCCTACCATAAGTGCACATACCATAAAAAAAAAAAAACTGTCATCAAGGCTGCACCATTTCCCAATCGAGCACTGCGAATGGTTATAAGGATGACAGAAACAATCATGCTCTATTGATTTTATTCTCTTCCTCTGTTCCAGTAGCCAGGAAGGGAGTCAGCTGGTTACTGAGTCGAAGATCCAAACTGGATGTAAAAGTAGTATTTAGAATATCATTTGCTTCTAAAAATGAGAAGTATAATCGTGCAAGATCACAGAGCGAGGAACAAAGCAGCTTATCACTGAGCCAAGGGTTTTCTCAACAGATCCCAAGTACAGCAGTGTGATGGCACAATGTGAATGTTTAAATTTAAAAAAATAATAAACTTCCTATGGTAAAAGATACATTTCCAAGAATGATGGGCTAAGTATGTTAACAATAATGGGGTGAGTTTTGAGTATTACTGGGGATTTTCATATGTGCCTTTACTGTTGTAACCTTTTTATTTAAATATTCACCATATGCCCTTTACCACCTTTCACAGAGAGTAGCTGTTTTCTCCCTCTTCTTTAAGGCTTTGCTTTTCTAAAAAAAATGAATTTACTTTCCTATTAAACATTTAGAGATATCTTCTTAGTAGGGCTTTGTTTCTGACTTTCCCCTGGGTGTTATGAGATTACACTCATGGCTAAGGAACTTCTTGGAGCTGAGCAGTAGAGGGATCGTATTTTTAAATGTTAAGGAATCGGGAGATCGTGAATCCTTCAAGTTTATAGCCTGAAGCTGCACGTGTCCCAGTATCTGAAGAAGCTAAAAGACATTTACCATCTGTACCACTCATTTTAAAAGTTATATAGTATTTTAAAAAGTATTGTTTAAATTTACGTTTAGACCATTGACCCAGTAGCCAACTGCATCTTCCCTGGCTATTGGAGCAGACGGAAAAAATTGAGAATTTTTATTTCGAAAAATTTTGAAAAAATGTTGAATTCAATTAAGAATTATTATTTGTTTTCTCCTTATCAGCATTTACAGTCAAGCTAGGCTAAAGGAAGTCTGGAATTCAAATGCAACACCTCTGATCTAGGGTTACTGACTCTGGTTGTTGGAGATGAAGGTGTTCTCATCTTTCCCTGCACTTCTGGATCTAGAATTATTTTAGTAGGTTCTGAGAATTATATAGCAATATATAAAATACTGGATCATAGTCACTATCTCAAGGGTGACTCTGAAATGATTTTTCTATGTCATCACCTGTCTATACAAGAAAACTTCTCCATCACTTCTTCTCTGTTGTATGTGTATTTTATTCTGCTTTGTGTTTTGTTTTGTTTCCCAATGTTTTGTATTGGTACAGAGTCTCACTATATTGCCCAGGCTGGTCTGGAAATTGTGAGTTCCAGTCATCCTCCTAATCCAGCATCCTGAGTAGCTGGGCCTTCTGACATGCACCACCACTGTGACTGCTGTATTAGCTGTACTTTTAACACAGCAGAGAGGAAAATGGAAATACATGGACAGAGTAAGTTTCAAGTTTTTGGTTGACTGAAGAAACGGCAAATAAGTGAGAGTACATTGTCTTGGCTATTATTCACAGCTTTCTGAGAAGAGCAAATATTGAAATGAATCCTTAAAGTAGAGAAAGACTTCACAGAATGATCTCCCTAGGAGAGATCAGGAGGGAAGGGGCAGAAAACAGATCACAGTCACCTCCGAACTCTACACGGAGGGATCCTGGAGACCAGACAAGAAGGGCTGAGAAAGGCTGGTGAAGAGAGACACCTTGGGTGGCCACAGCCAGAAGTATCAGCAGACCACAAGCATTTGAGGAAACATATCATTCTGAGCCTTTAGTCTTGTGACATAATTGTAAACATTATAAGAAACTAATGTGGTCAAGGTATGAATTACAGGAGCTCTTGTATATTTTCCATCTGTTGGGATAAGTGGTCCAATAAAAAAGGAAAAGAAGCACTAAACATTCAATATCAATTTAGTAAATATTGTACAAAAGGCCCCTTAGTGCCATTGCTCATTGTTCTCTAATAAGGAATTTAGATTTTCATTACAACTTATCTTTCAAACATTTGTGAAGTCCAAAGACAAGATCATTTCAGAATATATATTTGGTCATAGACGCCTCCAGTTTCTATATATGCATGAGAATTTGTTAGGTTTTGGAAAAGGTGGGTAATTAAACTGGGTGAAAGATTAAAAATACTACATTAGAAGACCTGGTATTTTAGTTATGATTCTGGCTTCTATATGTATGACACTTATATCACGTCACAGTTTATTGCAAAGGTTTTTACACTACAAACTCCTCAATGAACTCATTTGAAATGGATCAAAGACATAAATATAAAAACATAAACAAATCACCCCCCAAGGGGAAAATGTGGAAGAAAAGTAGCTTGATATTTAGCTTGGCGGTGATCTCTTTGGATACAACCCTAAAGTCACAGAAAGAATGAAATTAATCTGCCGTTCAATCATATGTGTGTTACAGTGCAAAAAAAAAATAACCATAATCTCTTACAGTGTTCAGAGCACAGTCTTCTTTCACCTCCTGAGTCCTATGTGGTCTGGGGTTTATTTTCAGGAAGAGTTTGTGGTCACATCCCTGGTGAACGACAAGCCTGGGTCTCAGAAGCGTGAAGGGGATCCACAGACAGGTGAACGAGGTCACTGTATGTGGTTCACCCCCCATGTGACTAAAAGCTGAGTACAGATGACGAGCAAGTCCAGCTCAGAGCACACTGGCTAGGTGGAGACAGATTCAAAGGCCTGCAGTTCTGTTGGCTTCCAGGTCCACTCCACTGCATGGTAGCTTTGCAGTCTTGGAGGAGCCTCTGAACACCCAGCCAACCCACAGTCTTCACCTCTGAACAAGTAAGGGATTTTCAATGCATGTCCCAGATGGTAGGAGCAAAGTATATCACAGTGCTATTTTTTTATTCTAAAAGACAGGAACTATAACCCACTAATGTATAAAAGTTGAATTTCTGAGGAAATAAAATTCAGCAAGGTTTTGTATAAGAGATAATCACAAACCAGACAGTGTTGTGATTTTTGCATTGAAAGTTTTGCTGATATTAGCTTAAAATTTTGCCATCTAGTCTTATAAAATATTTTGAAGTTCATATAATTTTATTGCCTTTTTGTAATGAGACAATTTAAAATACATTGTAGAATATTTCAAGTATGCAATGCAAATATTTTTAACTGTGGTTCAGACTACATATTAAATCCCTCGTAGTTACTTATCTGTAATCAAGAGTCTGTACCCTTTGCCCATCTCTGTTTCCCTACTTCCCGTAATCGCCTGCCCTGCTCTCCTCTCTGACTCCACAGTTACATGAGGTCTCACTACTGGTCTGACGCATTTCACTTGGATAATGTTCCCCATGTTCACCGACGTTGCAATGGAATTTTTAATAGGACAACAACAACAATGACAACAACAACTATAGTTGATCTGGAACCAGAGAAGATTGCACATAGTCAAAGTAATCTTAATAAAGAAGAATTCGGCTGGAGCCCTCACACTTCCTGACTTCAGACTACATTACAAATCCATACAGTGCAGTGCAGTGTTGGCCTAAATGATGATGTAAAGAAATAAAAAACAAAATTAGGAACCCAGCAATCAATCTGTGCAACTAATAATAATTGGTGATCATACAAACTTTTACCAAGAATACACTTATAGTTTTGAAAAAGTTGTGTATTCTTCTGCAAAAGAATAAAATTTGATCCCTACCTCAAATCACTCAGAAAAATAAATGACTAAAGATATACATGTGTAGCTCTATGTCTATCTCTATCTCTGTCTCTATCTCTATCATCAGTATCTCTAGCTAGCTAGCTATATCTGTATCTATAAAATTAAGCTGCAAACCTCTAGAGGGAACACATAAAATTTCCTATACATATCATGGAAGTGATTTTTTATGACACTAAAATCACAAAAAATGGGTGAATAATAAACATTTGCTTGTAGCCTGACAAAGGAATGACAGACTAGGAAATGCAGCTCATTGGTGGTAGATTGAGGAGCTGAAGTGAGCAGAGAGCTCTGGGGTTTCTCATCTGTGTGATTTTGGTAGAGCTGTCTCCTTCCAGGAACACAAGTCACACAGATAGGAAATGTTGGGTCCTTTTGCAAACACTAAACTTCTATGATTTTAATTTGTCAGCATCTCCTATAGAATCCACGAGAGTACAGTATGGTGTGGCACTGCAGATTAAAATTCGTGCACACACACGTACCTCCACAGGGTTGGGAGTTTATTGTAATTTGATGGAATTAGCATTGAAAAGTGCCAAAAACTGTTTCATTCTTCTATCCAAGATTTGCATTCTCATCCTTCTTTCAAAAAACTATATCCTGTAACCTGGAACAAATGTTCTAAACACCTGCAGTTTATAATTTCTTTAGCACAAATAATTAATGTTCCTTCACTTTTGAGAATCAAGCTTCTTTGAGGACATGATAATAAAAAAATAATTTTAAACATATATGTCAATGCATAGATACATAAAATTTTAAAGCATTCAAAAACTCCCAAAATTTTACCCATAGATTTCCTGGATATGATTTTTAAATTAAAACTTTTAATGCTGAAAGATACCTAAATTGGCAGTGAGTATTTATTAAGTTGGAAGGTTTAAAGCTGAATTCTTAGTTTTCACTTCAAAAAAAATCAGTCTGTTCATCTGCTTGCTACATCAATCATTGAAATCATACAGTTTCATTTTCTGAAGCCAAATATTGGGACTCTACCTAAGCTGTTTCTCTCCTCTCTGCTCTGCAGTAACACAGAAAATCCAGATATCCATGGTCTTGCACAAGTCTCAGAGTGAATTTTAAAATGTAGATGAGGACCTGAGGTACAATAGCATGATATCTGAAATTGGGTTTGGAGGATGTGTGTGTATGTGTGTGTGTGTGTGTTCACGTGTGTGTTTATGTATGTGTCTGCCTGTGAATGTGTTTAGAATAGAAGTGATCCACTCAGAGGCATGCCAGACGCTTTCTCCCTTCAAACTACAGCTAAGACCACAGAGGGCCAAACTGCATTGCTGAGCCTGGTGCCAGGAGCTTACCTTTGGTCAGAAAGGCCAGTTCTTGGAAGCGACACCCTTGTCATCTGCTCTGGTGCATGGGCATGCTGCAGTCAGGCCCAGTACATGCAGTTTAACCAGTGCACATTCAGTCTCCACCCCTACAGCAGTGGGGGAACGTGCACCCCCCGTGGGTCTCCAAGGACCCATCAGAATCCATGTGGAGTTAGAAAGTCAGCCTGTGACCTAGGATGTGATGCACTGAGTTGTGGGGGTTAAAAGTTGATCCTATCGATCTTGCTCATAATATAATAATTAAATGGGTCTGAAATTATTCAAATGATACTAATTTGAACTTTCAGAACTGAACCTGGTGGTCCATATTTTTTGTCATATTTCTCTTCGGGTGTGTTTCCCTCTCTCTCTCCCTCTGCCCCTTTCCCTCCTGGCAATAGTTCTTCCTTTGGTGTATTAGAAAATGCCTATCTGTCTTTGTTCTCTTCAGCTACTTAGGATCATCCCAGACTGATACTGAAGATGTCAGTCCCAGCTCCTCAGAATGTTACTGTCTTTAGTGACAGAGCCCTTAAAAGTGTGACTACATTAAAATGAGTTGGTGAAGGTTGACCCAAGTGAAATATGTTAGTTTCTTCGCAAATAAGGAGAAGATTCAGGCAAGGAAGGCATCACCAAATAAATTACAACGTAATGCAAAAGATGATGTGAGGGAGAGACAAGATCACGGGCATCAGTGAGCTCAGGAGAGAGGCCAGGTGTGTAGCCAGCCCTGCACCCATTGAACTGCGCCACTAAACCTCCAGAGCTGCGAGGCATAAATTTTTACTCATCAGTCCATTCAAGATGCAGTATTTCTACAGCACGTTTAGCAAAGAAAAACAGGGGGTTTTCCACATCAGGGCCTTATGTGTTCTATATGTAAAAAAGTGCTTAACATCAGAAAATAGAGCACATCACACTATAATAACCTCTACTTTTTAATTCATTCATATACAACACTGAAATGACATGTAGCCATTGAGTGTTAGTTTTATGAATAATTCCTTTAGTCAATAAAGATGATCACTGCAAATCTCAGTGGATGAAGAGATTTTTGAAATCCTTCTCTCTACTTTTCTATTTCTCTTTCTCCATCTTTATCTCCATCTCTATTGATGTCTGTACAACTGTTATATCACCCTTGATTCTGTCTTAGTTAATTGTGCTGATAATTTTGATGTATATAATGATCACATTCATCCTAAGTAACTTGTATCTGTAGGTAACATACCTTGGTTCTTCTTTTCCTCCCATTCCCGCCCTTCCTCCAATCCCTCATTTCCTTCTTATGTATAAATGCTTACTTTCTATTTTTCCCCTCTATTCCCTTTTTTCCTTCTCTCTTAATTCTTGAATTATAAAAAGAAACTCTTGTTTGCTGGGACTTCAGTGACACCAAGCAACATATGTATTCACTCCTGCATCTATTGTTAAGGAAATATGATCTTTGAACTCAAAGAAAAAATAGAAATGAGAACCAGAAAAGAAAAAAGGACCCTTCTTTCTAGCACTACTTTTCTGAAACAAGTTTGTTAGAGCTCTCCTGGTTTCAGTGAGTACAGTGCACACACACACACAAACACACACGTGTGTGCCCAAAGTTATATGAACTGGGTTTACTACTTACCGATAGTCAAGGTGGAGCAACAGAACCCAGGATTTCATGCAGGTGGGACCTGCCAGCTCTGGAAAGCAGCACTGGGTAAGTGGCGATTCTTGCATTGCGTGAGCTCCTTGCACTGCAGATTAGAGACTGAGTCCAGTCTGTTAATTTGTTGGAGTTTTACCCCTGTTGATGTTACGGCAGAAATGCGAGAGAGCCACGGAGGCTGAGAATGAATACTAGCCAGCGGATGGTGATCAGCCATCAGCTAAGGCACTGTCCCTGAGGCTTTGTCCTTAGGACTTTTTATACATTAATCAGGTTCCTCAGTAACCTTAGCAATGACATTACTTGGAATTGTCCAAGAATGTTACAAGGTCTTCCTGCACATCTGGGTCTTTAGTCAAACAGGACATAAACAATGGTCAGCAAGTCCACTGTTCAGAGTAACTGTTTGTTCCTGCCTCGTGGTTTTAGGGTGAACTGAGAGAGGGTCTTGAAGAGTGAGTTCATCCAAACATTAGCTTCAGCTAAAATGGAGTCCTAAAGAAAGAATCGAGTCACTTCTGCCATATCGATGAGACTATATTAAAAGAAGATAATTAAGTTTAAAGTGAATGTAATAAAAAGATGGGCATCTACATGAGTCCCCCTGTTCTACAGACCACGGACAATTGTTCTAGCTGCATTTTGCTGCCTGTTTTTCAATTTATGCAACCTCTCTCCATCCTGCTCTTTCTAGCCTCTTGAAATCAACATGTTCCATCACAACAGGCTTTTGTACTTTCCACCTATGAGAAAGCACACGTGGCATTTGCCTTTACATGTCAGTTTAAATCACACATCATCCTCTAGTCCCGTCCCTTTTGTTCAAAGTGACAGAACTTCATTTTTTCTTGTGTCTGAGTAATGACTCATGTAAAAATTTTTTTACATCTGTAGAAGAAAAGGAATTAGAAATTTCCATCAGGAAGAAATGAGAAAGTGAAGGAAATGGTAATTGTATTGATAATTATATTGACTTGATCAGTCATGCTATATGCATGTATTGAAAACACTGTATTAATATGTGAGGTTGTTTCTCCATTTAATTTTTTCCTCTTAGGTTTTTTATGTTATACTAGATAAATAATTTTAGTGGGTCCCAGTCCCTTTCAGATTTTTTAAATGATATAATTCTTGCATGTATTAAATACTATTTTGAAGATAGCAATACACAATGTATTAACCATTGCTAATCTGCTTCTATCTTCTTTTTGAAGTTCTCTATCATTCTTAATTTCTTAGAGTCCTGTTTTGAATCTCTGTATCATTGTTTTTATTTTTTTACATTTTCTTTCTTTAAAATAAAAAACTTGCTATATTAATAAGTGGAGTGGTTCAAGATGCCCATCAACTGCAGAGTGGATGAAAAAGTTGTGGTATTTTTATACAATGGAATATTACTCAGCTATAAAAAAGGATGATCTCAAGGCCTTCATAGGTAAATGGAGGCAACTTAAGACTATACTCATTAGTGAAATAAAGAATCATATTTGTAAATACCACATTGTGTTTCTAGTATAAAAAGTAATAAGAACTATAAGAGTAATAAAACCCCAAATATGTAATTGCTATTGTAAAAAAGAGAGGAAAAGAAAGCACTCTAAGGGATATAACTGCATGTATGTTTGAGTGTGTGAAATAGATGACCATATTGCTGAATCTTTGCTGGATCTTTGAGCAGAACTGTTTGCAGTCTCACTGTTGGAATGTCTACTAAGTATCCTTTAACTTTGTAACCTGAACAACTACATCCACAACGACAATATGTAATTTATCAACTAGTGATTTCTTAGTGGTTTTTTTCTCTTTTTCTTTTAGAATTCTGTATTGTTGCTACCCTTTCTCTTGTTTTGCTTTTTTTCTCTTAAAATAAAATTTAAAAAAACATGTAATTGCTATTGTAAAAAAGAGAGGAAATAGGAATTGCTATAAAAGATATAATTGCATGTATATTTAAGTGTGTAGGATTGATAATCATATTTCTAAGTTCTTGTTGGGTCATTGAACAGATCTGTTTGCAGCCTCACTGCTTCAATGTCCACTTTGTATGCTCTAATTTTGTAATTTGAACAACTACTTTTAAAAGGACAATATGTAATTTATTAACTAGTGACTTCTTTCTGTTTATCTTTTTTTTTAAAATTCTGTAAGATTTCTATCCTTTTTCTGTTTTTTTTCCTTTTTAAATAAAAAAATGAAAAAAAATAAGTGAAGTTGTTATATGTTAATGAAAATAAAAGTAAAAATAAAAAGTAGTCACCCCAAATCTAGGAAGAATCTTCACTAAAAAATGACCCTAAGGGCACCCTGAATCTTGGATTTCTGCCCTCAGAAACTGATACATTAAGAGAATATGGTTATGTGGCACAGGACAGCAGCCAGCATTATCTGGGAGCCTGAACACACTCGGTGAACATTACAGCTACTACCTCCACCTCACAGATGTGGACAAAGGCTCAGCAAGGTGAGGTGGATGGTCAGAACCGAGGTCTTGATCTGCAATCCACTTTGCATGAAGCTGAAATGCCCGGTCACGAGAGCCCCATCTTCCCTGAGTACAGGTCAGCAGTCTCCATGAGGAACAAAGCAGTGAAGAGCAAAGGGCTCTGCTTTGATCACAGCAAGGGCAGTGCTTCCTTGTCAGCAGCTCTTCAGTCTTTCCTCTTGTGAATTAGGCCGATGCCCAGAAATGCTACCTGGTCTACACAAACCCTTTCCAAATCTGGGTTCTTCCTATCAGAAAGGATTTGTTAGCTGTCACCAGATAGCAGGGGCTGGGCATAGTACTTGATATATGTTACAGATCGTGTGTAAATTTCACATCTGGAGGGTATACTTGATACTGGGGTAAGAAAATTTTGTTGAAATTAAAAACATACAGAGCTGCAGAATGGTACTTAGCGTTACAGTTAAGAGGAATAGAATGTCAATAATGGGAGACAATGCTGGGTGAAATGACTCTTTCTGTATTATTTCAATCATGACTTTTAGAAAAAATATAAAATTTAATTACTGAGGAGGTTGGTCTTATTCTGTCTCTTTTCATGCTACCACGGAGTCACCCTAGATGAGGAAAACCAGAGACTCTGGGAGGAGCGAGCAGATGCATTCGGGGCAGAGCAGCCTAGGCCCGCACGTCCTGACGGCCTGCTGAGCGGTCTCCCTGCGCCCAGCTCGTCCGTCCGAGCCCCCTGCCTCTGCGCTTGGAACCCCTTTCACAGTGTCAGCGCTCATCCCTCCTTGAAGCAACGAGGCAAATAACTATGAATTCTGACTCCCTACCCAGGCCCACTGTCTTCTAGGGAGGATGACTGATAATTTAGCGAGGTCAGGGAGTTCTGGGTGGTGGTGATGGCTTGGTTCTTACAAGGTACCACTCATTTGTGTTCATTATTTGAAGCTCAGAACATTCATTTTCAAACTTTAAGGAACTGTTTTCTCAGCCCCACACAAGTGTCAGAGGGAATAATTCATCCCGAGGGCTTTAAAAGGAGGAGCCTCTCAGAGCAACGCGGAGTTCTTTGGCTCCCTGCCTTTGGGCTTTGTCTACACCACGGGCTCTCCTGGGGTCCAGGCTGACCACCAGAGCTGCAGCTTCAGTTTCTGCAGGTCTGGACCTTGCTGGACCGTGATTATGGACTGTCAGTTGACACGATACATATACACATGCACACACAAACGCGTTCTGTAGACACTGTTTCTCAGGAGAAGTCAGGTTAAGGTAGCCACTGAGTCTCATAGTACAAAAATTATTTAACTGTTTTCAAATACAGTAAATTCGAGACAGGAATCTTTCTACCTGGAAGAGGATACCTATAAATATCTGTATTTGTTTATTGAAACTTGTTTGTCTAAAAGTACTGAATTGGAAAAGGCTTTATTTTAAGAATGTAAACTGTATTTCTGTCTTCGGGAAGAAAATTCCCTGGGGAATTTACAGCACAATTTCAAATTAACGTGGAAGATTCAGTATTACAAAGGCATGAATTACAACAGAACATTCTCTGCAGTGAACAAAGGCTTCCTGCTAAGACTACAGTCAAGCAGACCTTAAAACACCAATGCTGCAGGCTGAGCGACATTTTAATTATGTTCTTATTTATTTTTATGTTTTGTTAGGTTTATTATGAGCCACATGCTATATTTTTACTTGGTCTTGATGGTTCTATTCACACATGATCCTGCCATTTCCAGGCAAATACAAAATGAACATGCTTTTAAGTCATCAGAGGCCGCAGGGTTGTGTATACACTATTTAGAGTAAGGAAACTGATTCTGGACAGTAGCCAGAGCATCCTTTAGGCATGAGTCTGTGTTTTTATACTGGTTTGTTTTATGAAAACACTTGTCATACATGTTAACCAATATTCTGCCATGGTAATTCACCTCTTGGACCAGTGAACATTACTGAAAGGAATGCATTTTATCGCAATTTTGTGATGTATTCGGAAACAGATGTCATTTTGACATCCTGGCGCTGAGTGGGCCCAGCTCCCAAGTTAAGCACTTTGGATTTATTCTGTTAACCTTGCTTTTACTAGGTTACTACAGAACAGTGCTGTGATGAGCCCTGACTATGGCCCTGTCCCCAGGTCTTGATGAACACACCTACCTGACAGTGTGCTCTACTTTCTCAAGCTGTAGACAGGAGCTGTGTGGTGTTTCTTCACACTGCTGACCTGCAAATTCATAGACCTTTTTAAATGAATGACTTCACCAATGCAAACATTAACATATTTCTGCTTTGTAAATATATGTATTAATATTGTCTTTTTGAAAATTGAATAACAATTACATCACTATATAGTATTTACATTTTTCCTTCTATAAGGTTTTCTCCTTTGAGTAGTGTGCTTTTCATACATTTTCATTTTTTAAGTTGGTTCATGCCAACATTGTTACTATCTTATCCATTAAAGTTGAGTTCCAGGGCTCAGAATATCACATTTTGGATGTAGAAACCTTTCCAAGCTTATTCTTGAAAGAAAAAGGAGGAGCCCAGGAAATTAGAAAGTAAGTCACAGAAATTGTATCTGTGAGAGGACGACCGACTCTCCTAGAGACAGGAACTTGTGAAGAAATTTACAGATTAAAAAAGATGATGCCTGCTGGGACTAATTTGCCCCAAATTGTTTTTTGGATGCTGTTGGATCTTTCCAATAATGATTGTGGTTGAAAAAAAAAAGATGAAGAAGCTTGAAAAACTCTCAAGGGGAGGTTGATGAATTTCATTTTTTTGTGTGTGATCCACATCTTGTGCAGCCCAGTTTTGCCTTCGGTTTGTGATCCTCCTGCCTCAGCTCCCTAAATAGTTCTATTAAAGTGTGCAGTTACATGCCTGATTTATTATTTGTCAGGAAAACCTATACAGAAACTATTCTATACACAGAAGTCAACTAAATCTACTGTTTTTCTGTCATTGTCTGAAGTTAGAAGGTAATTTTCAGCCTGAGTCCCACCCAAGACTTTGTATTCTGTGTTAAAGTTTTAACTCCTCATTGGCCCTAGTTTTCTTAGCCTAGGTATGCTAAAGTGCCATGTGGTAAGGGACGACGCTCTTTCACTTGCAATATTACAGTGAGTGATGTGGGTGGAACATGGTGAGATCTTGACTTGGAATAAAATAAGCAAATTTTAGGGAAATTGGCTTGATTAATTGATGAGTTTATGCAGAGCCTCTTTCACATCCTTATTTCTCAAGCTGTAGATCATGGGATTCAGCATGGGAAATACCACTGTGTAAAAGATGGAAGCAATTTTGTCCCTAGAATAGCTGGATTCAGAGCCAGAGTAGATGTAGAGGATGGAGCCATAGTACAGGGTGACAGAGACGAGGTGGGAGGAGCACGTGGAGAAGGCCTTGAGCGGCCCTGGGTGGAGCCAATCCTCAAGATGGCGGCGGTGATGAAGAGGTAGGAGGCCAGGATGAGAGCAAGAGGCGCGATGACGTTGGAAGTCAACAGGAAGTACATCAGAGCCTGGGTGCCCCCCAGCCTGCCACAGGCCAACTTCACTAGGGGAAGCAGGTCACAGAAGAAGTCATCTATGACACTGTCTTTGCAGAAGTCAAAGGAAAATGTCTTCTTGGTGATGATGGAAGAGTTGGTAAAACCTCCAAGATAACAGGCTGCTACCAAAACTGTGCACAGCTTTATGGACATGGCCTGGGGGTAAAGCAGTGGTTTTGCGATGGCCACGTAGTGGTCATAGGCCATGGCAGCCAGCAGGTAGCACTCAGTGTATTCCAGCCCCACAGAGAAGAAGAACTGGGCCACACAGCCTGCAAAGGAGAGGCTTTTCTCCTCAGAGATGCAGGTCACTAGGATCTTTGGGGTGTAGACCGTGGACAGCCACAGATCTAGAAAGGATAGATTTCCACTGAAAAAATACATGGGCTTGTGGAGCCAGGCATGATTGCAGATCAGCACGATGAGGGTGGTGTTTCCCACCTCAGTGATAAAATACCCTGCAAGAAATAGCACAAAGAGGACAAGCTTCATCGCGGGGTCTGTCGTGAAGCCCAGCAGGATGAACTTGGTCACCGTGTGATTGCCCCTCTCCATGGCTCCATGGAATCTCACTTTGCAGAAGGGAAGAGGATCGGCTTGAATCACTGTGCTGAAAATTACAGTGCACTGTGTATTCTAATACAAGTTTAGCAGGAAATACTCTGGGCTTCTTTTACAGAATTTCTAATTGGCCAGGGCCATTGATATTCAGTTTCAAAAGCCTTACTTTTGTTTTTTTCACTTTTGGGAATAATAGTTCAATAAATAAAAAATGTACTTAGAAATCTTATTTTCTCATGCTTTTAAGATTTTTCAATACCCAAATGCACACTGCTAAATATATGACTTAGTTTTAGACTATCAGATGTTTGTATCTGAAAACTTGAGTTTTACTTATTTTCAACATTTGTTAGTAAATTTAGTATTTTCCTGCAATATTTCCATATAGTAGAATATTACTTAGTCTTTATATATTTATATCTCAATGCTATTTACAATCATAAAAATATTCAAAAGATTCTCTTTGTAAAAAAAAGTAAGAATAGAATATTTTAGGGAAAATGTGTGTAGGTGCAAAATTATATAATTTGGAATTATACAGCAGGGAAGTATACTGTGTCTTCCATACATTCCACAGTAAACATTATTTGATAGTCAGTTATGAGCCAGTTTTAATCCAGGTATGCCAAAGTCTTCAATTTTTTAAATTTTTGCATGAAATTCATATGTGTTACCTAGAAAAATTCAAGGAACAAGAATTTAAAGAGAAAAAATTTAATTATCCTCCACTGTTACAGGCATTCCAAGAAAAGAGAATTGGGTGTTAAAAGGTTAAAAGTGATTGATATATTGATGTATTGGAAGAACATTATGTTTTTAAAATTTTTGCTATTTTTGTCACTATTAAGTATTTTCCCTACATAAAAATTCCAGAAATACTTATGTCATAAAATGAAGTGACTAAACATTTCATAGCTCAGAAATATTCCATATTTTAAAATTTTCTCCAGATAGAAATATAAATATTCTGTTGAAATGGCTAGAGGGCTCGGGATGTGGAAGAGTGACAGAGCGTTTGTCTAACAAGGTAACTAGATCCCTGACACCTATGGAGAATAAGATACAAAGGAATATATCAAAAACTTCTGTACACATGAATTCCATTTACACTAACTCTCATCAACCCAAATCATTGTGTAGTTAAAGAAAAAATACAGTCAATTCAATTGTTATTTGTGTGTTCAGCTCCTAGGTCCAAGGAAAATACTGTTTCTACTGAGCTGTCAATTGCAGTATTTTTGACTATCTTAGTCAGCTTTTCCTAAGTGTAGCGGAAGGTCGTCCTCTTGTGCTGTCTTGACTGATGCTCCCCTGCGGCTAATGCTCTCTCGTGGCTGCAGCCTGTAACCAGGCTTCAGGTCTCTGATGTGACCGACCTTAGCGAGCACCACGGTTCATCAGTCCCTCCTGGTGGACGTGCTCTGTTTCCTCCATTTCCAACTTTCAGGTCAGCTAATAAACTGGCCCTTGTTGTTCATCTCTTAGTAGTTAGTCTATTATCCCTGCTTCCGATGGTCTGCAGTGACCCCAGAATCAACTCTTTTCCTCTTGTCACGTCCATCCCCAGTCAGTGCCTGGTGATCTCCTGCACCACTCTGATGAGGGCATATGAATAAGGAGTCTCGACCATGGCTTTTCCATGCCTCCCCAACACATTTAAGAGCCAACCCGGTATCTGTTAACAAGGTACATATTGGACATCCTCTAAAAAGCTCCTGAGAATTCTTCATGTGTTTCATTTTCAATCTCCCTGCTGCAGGAAATGGCAGTATCTCAGCTAAAAGAGGCTAGTTTATGTCCACGTGGGCTGAATTTCAGCTTTTGCAATCTCTCTGATTATTTAGAGACATCTTGTCCATTCCTAACCTGTCCAGAAACTGGGAAACTCTTTCCTTTCTTCATTTCCAGCCTAGACAAAGCCACTACACTTTGGTGGATGTTTCCTCGCATCTTTCCTTTGCCCTGTGCATCTGTCAATCTGGAATGAAGAGTGAGTCTCTTAAAATGCCAGTTGACCACACCGTTCTCTGTTCTAACCACTGCACCAACTTCTAAGCTGACTCAGAGAAGCAGATGGCCTTACAGAGATGTCCAGACTCTTGGGATCTGGCCTCATTTCTTCTGCCCTGACTCCAAACACTTACCCCACCTTGCTCTCCCCATTTCTGCCTTGCATCTGCCCTCCCTATTCCTAAAATAAAGAAGGCATGTTTCTGTCCACCTGCTTCATTATCCTGACCAGCAGGGGCTGTTATCTAATTTTATATTCTTTTAACTTTTTCCCTTTTCACTTCGCTGGAAAATGCCCCTTTCCATTTACATTTCATGGTAAGCATACATCACTTTAATAGTTATCTCAGGTTGATTTGCAGATTTATTCCAAGTATAGAAAGATTATACATTTTAAAATTTGGTAAAACAGAAGAATTTTATGGTAACATTAAATATTTGGAAACATTCATCCATGGATACTCAAAGGGTTTGCTTTGATAGCACTTTAAACTCCTGGATTCAATTCCAAATGTTGTCTCATTCTAATATGCTCTGGTTCTTTATACTTCCAGAATTTGCCTTTTATACAAATAATGGTAATATTTTGGAACCACTTACTTGAATCAAATGCAGCCCTTCATTTTCGTGTGTGGTACTTCATTTATTCTGCACTGCAACAACTCTGTGTATGTTTAAGTATTAATGGCAGTAATTTTACAGATGGCCAGTGGAGGTTTAAAATGAAGGAAATGATCACACAGTTAATAAATGGCATTGTTTCTTCACCAGAACCCACCTCCTTTCATTTCTAATATCAGGTTGGCTCTTGCTGGTGGGGTCCCTGTCCCTGTCTTTGTCATTACTTCGTCTCAACCCAAAGACAACAGGATGACACCAAGGCATTCAGATATTCTAACACACAAGTGACACCTGTGAGGTCAAGAATATTTCCAGCACTCCCAGATCATCTCCTGGCACAAATCTCTCTGTCTGAGAACCAAGCCTGGTTATGAGTCCAGAAACATCTGCTGTCCCAGCCTTTGCAATGGTCTCTGTCTCTACCAACAGAGGCTCCTGAGGTGGATACAGGTGACTTATTCTTGCTCTGGCTCCCTGGTGTATTGGAGTTCTCCACTGGCGCACAGGTTCCCAGTTGTGAGACTCTAAAAAGCTGATTAGTCAAAATGTGTGTTGACTCCTCCATGGAAATGAAGGAAAGAATTTTAAAAATGCTGACAACAATGACTATGCATTGGGAACTTCCTCTTTACAAATCTCTACCTGACGTGTTTACAAAATGTAAGTTTCAAGAAATGAAGAAACATTAGTAAATTTCCCTTGTGTTGCATTTTTGTGTGTGTGTGTGTGTGTTGAAATCCATATCATAGCCAAGAATCTGTATACAAAATGAGTAACTAACCTGTCCAGAGTACATTAAGTAGTAGGTCCAATTAGGATTCCAACAAAATTCATGGTTGTTCCCTACCCTATGGACAGTTTTTAAAAAGACAGTTTTTGAAAAAGTATTCATCTCTACTTGTTTTCATGTCTACATGTGTAGGTTTTGCAACAAACACTTGCTTTCACTTCTCATGTCGGTAAACAAGTCGGAACTCAAGAGAAAGTGTCTAATGACCAATTGGCCCATTTGATAATTTTGATCAAGCTGCCATGGTGACTCAAAACAAGTTGTCACTTTTCTTTAGTGTTTATTATAATGATATTTTTGAATGGATATTCTGTGCCTAGTACTCTGTTGAGTACAACTATCCTCTCATTTTAACCTGCACAATGAACTGCTGAACCAGGGGTGGCCATCATGCCCATTGTTCAGGCTCGGTTCTGAGATGTGGAAATGGGACAGTACATGTTGCCCAGGGTCACACAGTTGGACACTGGGAGAGCCGTGTTTCAGAAGCTGTTCCCTCATCATGTAGCTTTGTTTTCTCCAGCCTAGACCCTTTAACCAATCTAACCAAAGGCAAGAGACACAACTAAGGGAGAGGGGGTGGAACACAAAAAGACTCTGGTTTCTTGGGAGAAATCAAAGTTCGACAACAAGTTAAGTGCAGCGGCCATGATCAAATTACCAGTCTCAGTCATGGGGAGATGGCCAGCGTGGAAATTCTGCTCTCAGAGTTCCTGAGGGTCTCCACTGTGGAGCAAGGGTTTGATGTGAAGTATGATGTGATGTTTGCATACAGGGGGGGTGTGATGAGATGTTTGCATACAGGGGGAGGAAACTGGCCTCAGGATAAGTGCCAGGTGCTGTGAAGTGGAAGCTTATTTATTTCCAAAATGAAATGCAACTGTCAAGTCACAGAAGCAAGAGACAGAATGGGAATTGTCCTAGATCTGGAAGCTCAGTCTTGAGAACGCAATGTATGTACTAGGGCAGCAGGAGCAACGGGAGAGGAGATGATACAGGGCTTTTAATGTCACACTTGGAATGATTTTGGAGATTGTGGTTAACCTGTTCAAACATTAAGGCATTTGAAAGTTTAGGGAATGTGCCGAAAAAGATAGATAGTGTTAGGGAGACGAATGCCATTGACCAAATGAATCCATAGCCAGGAAGCCTGGATAATGGGTGCACAATCCTCTGCTCCATTCCTACCAAGGAATCAACTGTCATTCTTTCTCCTTCTGGCCTCTCATCCAGGAGACCAAATGCTACAAACTGTATCACCATGGGGGCCAAGTTGGGGAGGAAGCGAAGAGAAAAAGAGGCAGAAGTTGGCAGCCTTCTGTCCAGGCTGCTGTCCTCAGGGCCATGATGGGCCACATTCCTCTGTGGGTCCCGTGCTCCAACCTCAACTTTGAGCCATTGTCGCAGGAATGCGCATCCTTCCCTGCCTGTCCTAGGATTTCTCTTTGCCCTGCTCCCTTCCGACCCAGTTGTAGTAAAACTAAGAGGCACTTTGTGGTTTTCCATATTCTTTCCACGTTTTTGTAAATAGTTCCTCTGTGAAAACTATCCCTAGTTGACTCACTGGAGTGGGCCATCTGTTTTTGGATCTGACTGAGGAACTTCAGGGCTGGTTAGTAGAATCCCAGCCCTGGAATCGCATCCCCATGCTAGGATTCTGAGATTGGTTTGCTCACATGTTGAAGTATGGAGATCCATGTGTGGGCATGGGAATGGGACATTGGTTAGACATGGCCTGTGGTGGCACCATGAATATTCACATAGCTGGAAGGGTGGGCAGAGGGCAAGGCACAGAATGATTGATTGGCTGTGGTATTACCATAAGGAAAATAGTGATCATGGAGGATTATAAACATACTTGGGTCTTTTAATTTTAAAACCAGCAGTGTTCTACAAGAGTTATCACTGGGAAAAACTGAAATACAACTTTAAAAGATTTTCTTCCTTTCTTTCTTTCTTTCTTTCTTTCTTTCTTTCTTTCTTTCTTTCTCTTTTTCTTTCTTTCATTCTTTCTTTCTCCCCTTCCTTCCTTCTTTCTTTCTTGATAGTGGTATTAAGGCCAAGGCTTTTCATTGAGCTGCATTCCTAGCCCTCTTTTTATTTATTCATTTTTTTAAAATAGTATTCAGTTCAGGACAAAGTCTTTCCATGTTGCTATGCTGTCAGGTTGTGCTTGATCCATATCTGGTTCAGAGTAGTGACGAATAATATTTGTTGAGTGAACTTTTGGTCCTAACTCTCAAGAAGCAATCTAACCAACCTTGTGATTTTTCTACTTGAATGATCACATTTAACCCTGAAGGAATTCCTCCTCATCCCTCATTATCGAAGTAACTGTCCAGTATTAACAACAACAACAACAACAAAAATAAACATAAATTTAGGTAATAAGGTGGAAGAGGGAACACTTGTACATTATAGGAAATATAATTTAGTATAGCCATTTTTAAAAATAGTATAAATTTTTCTACTAAATCTGAATATAGAAAAAGATTATAATCAAGTAATCTTATTCCTTGCTGTGAAATTAACATGTTGACACAGTTTGCACTCACATGTTCATTTTGGCATTGTGCACAGTAACTGAGATATGGAAGCCATCTAACTACTCATTGATGAGAGACTGGGTAAGGGAATGTGGTATGTATGTAAACAGCAAAACACTGTACGGCCTGGAGAACAAAAGGAATTCTGGCATTTGAAATAATGTGGATGGAACTAGAAAACATCATATTAAGTGAAATAATCCAGACTCAAAGAGCAAATTCCAAATGACTTCAGCTACTCAGGAAATCCTTAACATTTTATGTCATAAAAATAGAGCCTAAGCCAGTTATGGTGGTGCAGGCCTGTAATCCCAGCACTTGGCAGGCTGAGGCAGGAGGATGGTTATGAACTTGAGATCGACCTGGGCCACAAAGTGAGCTCAAGGCCAACCTGAACAGCATAGCGAGAACTTGTCTCAAAAAACAAACAAAACACAACAACAACGACAAAACAGAGCACAGAAAGCCGGTGACCAGAGGCTGGGGTGGGAAGCAAGGGGGTGGAAAAAAGGTGACATTGATCAAAGGGTGCAGAGTTTCAGTTAAATTAGAAAAATATTTGAGGGCCAGAGATGAATAGCTCAGTGGGACGTCTTCTGCCTGGCCAGTGCAATGTCCTGAGTTTGATTTCCTGTATCAAACAAACAAATAAAAAAATTTGAGTGACCTGTATGATATATATGCTAATTAGCTTTGTCAAATATTTTTGCAGTGCATACAAAGATCATGACGTCTTATTGTCCCCCATAAATATGCACAGTTACGTAGGTGTAGGAGTGCTAAGCAGTGAAGAAGGGAGGGAGCACTGTATTCATTTAGAAATTATGCCGTGTTTAAAATGTGAAAAATGTTCATATTCAGGGAAAGAAGAGTCTGTGTGTGGGGGCAAACAAATGCATCAACTGAGAATTTCTCACAAAAATAATTAAATTTTAATTGCTAGTCTGGGCCATTGTCCCTCAAGAGATTAAAATTCAGTCTAAGGCTCTAAAATGAAAAAAAATCTCAGGTGACAGAAATTTCACTGGGAATGCATTCAAGTCGCTTATAAAATTCATTACAGGGGTGAATTGAATTGTATCATGTCTTATTTGTAGTTAGGAAAGATTTATTTTATATCCACAGAGTTGTAGCTTTTTCACATCAGTATCACCTGTTTTGTCTTTATAGGCTTTTATTCACGTGCACATACGAGGAAGACACACATTAAACAGCCTGCTGCCATGTACTGCTTATGGCTTCAGGGATGTTTCTCCAGATGCCGATACCCACGGCCTATTAAAATGGTAGTAATGTGGTCTAATGTCTAAAACTCTGCGTTTGAAGAGTATACTGGAATTCTTCAGATCTGAGTTAATTTCATGACCTACTAAGTATTTTGATAATGTTGTGTAGAGATTCTGATCTTCATATATTTGTTTTTAAATGACTATAAATACATTTCAGAGTTCCTGAAATCACCATCTGAAAGGATATAATAAACTGTTTCCTGTGTAAGAAAATCTTAGTAGGTAGCTGTTAATGTTGGTTTTATTCTTTGTAATTTTATTCTTATCCAGAGAGGTTTTGGTTGGGGAAAGGTAATTTGTTAGCTTTCAGTGAGACTCGAAAAGTATTGATAATTGTTTTGGTTTTTTCTGGCATGGAGCTCTCGCTGAATTCTGTTAGGTTTCTTCCAGGAGTCCTGTCTTCACATTCTTTTTTTCCTCCTCCAAGTTTTGTCAAACCCTGATCTCAATTATCTATTCAATGGGATTTGTGACACACTAAGTGAAAAGTTATGATATACAGTGTAATTCTTAAGCACTTCAAATGATGTTTTTATTTAATCAAGTTATAAAAATTTTCATACCTTAGTGATGGATTCTTTAAATCATATTTTGTCTACGTGGTAAACTTTCTTAATATTCTTAGTTAATTATGATAATATGGTGATATATAATCTTTATTATTCCTAGTCCTTGAGTATCTCAATTCTTACATTAGTTTTAACAATTATTATTAACAATAAATTTTATTTATTAATCAACTGATGTTCAGTCAAAACATCATAAAATGTAGTGAGGTAGCTGGTACTAATTTAAGGAGACTTTCAATTGTTATACTCTAAGAAGACTTTTATTGAATACCATATAATCATATTGTATATGATTACACCCAATACACTTTACAGTCTTAGATCTCAGTTTTATTTATAGCAAATTGAATTAACCTGGTCATATTTTATCAAGAACTGATGATGTGCCAGACCCTTTGCTAATACTTCTAGCTACAATTTCTAATTTCACCAAGGTAATCTCATGAATTAAGCAATTGCCTAGTTCTTGTTTCACACAAAACAAATATAAGTTTAGAGTAGTTTAGAAATTTCTCCTAAGTAATCACCTAAGTAATGCAAAATGATGGAGTCAGAATTCATGTTATAGTTTTTCTTATATAAAACCAAGATGGTGTTAACTGGAACAAAGGCCACACCCAAAGCCCAAGCCAGGTTTAATAAATTCTCCATGAAGGGAGTTGCTTGGGATGAGTGACAGTGAGAATGGTGAGAAATATGTAACAGCTGGACTAAGTAGGAGGCAATGAGGGAAAACAATGCAGCGAGAGCAATCTGCATAACACGCTGAGGTAGCCTCTAATAATCTGGGTTTGGTGCTTCAAGTGTGATGTACAATACTTTTTGCCCTGGGAAGTCACAGCCTCTTTCTCAAGGCTGGATCCCAGTGGACAGTGGCCCACTCTCCATCTGGCCCAGCTCAACCATGTATTTGGGGAGTTACTGGCAGGGGTAATACTGACCTGTTGCTTTGCTTCAGAGATGACACATCAGCCCCTGAGCCAGCCCCATTCACGTTGCTTAAAGTCAACTGAAGGGACAAAGAAATGGCCTGGCCAGCTCTGTATATATCAGTACATGGAGACAGGGCCAAGTTTATCCAAAATAGAGGTAGTTGCTCTTCTTTTTAAAGAGAGTCAAGGAGTCATCTGACTGATTACCCACAATAACAGTGATTTTAATGCGGGCTCAGGTTCAGTTTCTTCAAGTCAGATCTGGTGAAGACTTATTGTCTCTCAAACATTGGTTTAACAGAGCTAAGCAGACAGGTGCCACCAATTCCTTCTGCACTCACATGGCTCTTCAAAGAAGTACAGTCAAAAAATGTTTCTGGTCACACTATTCTTTCCACAAACAGTCTTTAAGTGTCTATTTAGAGTTTGGTATTGTGATGGGGAAAACCTGAGCAAATCTTAAGTAATGTTGGCAGGAAAAGGTAAAGATCAGAAATAAGTATTTAAAGTGCAATCTGGAACATGAAATGGAGCAGGGAGAAATAATGCCAGAGAGGTGATTTGGGGAAAAGAACCAGGAATAACAAACAAAGGATTCTGGCAATTGTGTAGTTCCCAAAATAGGGCAGAAAGGTAACAGTGCAAGCAATATACATAGGTATTGTAGAGCCTGGAAGTTCTAGGAATCCTTCCCAAGGCAAAAATTGAAGGCAGATATTTGACTCTAAATTCTCTTGGGACAAGAGCTGACCTGGCATTGATTATCAGTTTTATTCATGCCCCATTAAGAAAGTCTCACTAGCTGGACCAATAGATGGGATTTAAAAAGCCAGTCTATTTGAACTTCCTAGCTTATTGATTCTGATTCTGTGCTGGTTTCCTTACAGGTTTTTCTGCTGACAGATCTATGACATAATTCAGGAGCTAAAGGGGAATGTTCTATAGAATCTGCAAAAGATAGACTTCCTGCTCCCCAGGGGATGATTCGTGCTCTGAAATTGGTATCAGACCATTGAGCTACAACCCAGTTTCACTATGGAACCTTTCCAGTAGTCTCAATCCAAAGGCTTGCTGGACATGCCCCATTGTGTCTGGACACTTTGCCTTTGTCAACCGTATTTCACACCTAAGTTCTATATTTCTCAACTCACTGATTTGCTCTGCAACTTTGATCGATGATGCAGACACAGATCCAGGGCTTGATCCTGCATGAACCTTTGCTTATCTCCTGGAAAGTATGTGAGAGCTAATATAACACTTTGCCTATGGCTCACTTTTAAACTTTATTACTTCTCCTTGTGTCCCAGGGTATTTGGATTTAACTTATCTCCTGATAGGTGCAAACTCCCTGAGATCAAGTATATATCTCATACTATTCACCTATCTTAAATATACCTTACTAGAAAAATGCTCTCATGGGATCATACAGGTACAGAACAGAGGAAGCAGGATTGCATCCCAGCTTCACGTCACCATGACACCTCCAATCTTTACTCTTCACAGCCCAAAGTACAACTCTTTGTTGATATAAAAACCAGTAGTTAACATAGAGAATAAGATCGACAAGTTTACCATTGTCATTTTATTACAATTGTAATATGATTTTAATGTATGAAAGAAAAGACATGGTTTTCAAACATAAGTGTTTATTGATCTCTTACTTTTGTGAACCAATTGGATGGTTAAGATATAAATAATAGTCCTCATTGTACTGGTGAAGAAAGGCGATCACAGTGATGATGAAAGGTTTATGTTAGACACGGTGAGAATGGCAGTTCATTCAACTTATCTCTGTTTTTCTCTTGCCTTTACATATTCATGTAAGCAGATCTACCACCAAATGGCTGGAAACTAAAATATTTAGTGTCCTCACTTTATTGTAACATATTGATGGTATAATGATGGGTACTTAGCATATAAATGAAGAGGGAAGTAGAAGATATTAACTTTCATCAATCATCTTTTAACTGACAGATATCTTACAGTGATCATAATATAACCTTTGGAAAAACCCCAAAATGTAAGCATTATCATTCTCATTTAATGGATGAAGAAACTGTGTTGGAGAGATTATATAAATTGTTCAAAGTTACATAGGTTAAAAAAATAGCAGAATCAACATCAGAACTCTTGTTTAAATAGGGCAAAAAAGTGAATGTTTATCAATAGTCCACAGAGATTGAAGTCCTCAGATTATTTTATTTAATCATTGATTTTTTACAAGATCATCGACTTGTCATTATTTTCATTATTTTTAAAACAGGAAAATGTCCATCTCTTTCTATTTTAGGAATTTTAAGAAATTCAAACTACTGTTTTAAATTGAATTTATAGAGCTACAAATTAAGAAGAAAATAATCTTTTAGCAATGAGGCTACTTATTAAAGTTTTACAAATGAGATTTGAGGCAACTTCTCTTTCAGGTATAATGCACCTTTGACTTATATTTAAATGACCAGGAAAGCTCTATTGTATTTCATAAGGCATTTACAACCTACACATTTGACTACAAAATAAACTTAGGGTAAATTTTTCCATTGTTTCCATAGCATGAACTCTACTACTGTCCAATAGTCACAGCTGTTTTTCTTCAGTGTTACACCAATGATATTTTCTGGAAATCTGCAATATGACTGAGTAAAGTTAAACTGAATCAACTGCCTTTCATGTGCGTGGCATAATTAGAAAGCTTATTTGATAATCCCTGGTTCTTCTATCTCTAAACTTTTTTGGTGACTTCATTGATAAATGTGGCCAGTGTATACATTACAAGAAGCATTGCTTCTGTAGCATTTAACTATATAGCTCCAGGAGAAGGGTGTAGACAGAAAGATAGCTTATTGAAAATATTTCAAGACAAAAGTGTGATGTGATTATAGCTTTTCAAGGTTTAAAGTTCACTGTGTTGACCTAATAAGGCTAGTGTCTGACATCTTGATTTATAGCCTTAAAATGTGTACAGAGAATATATTTATTTCAATCTGTCTGTCATTCACACATCAGGGTTAAGGAGATTATCATTTGATAAAAGCCTGGGCATGATGTTGAAACAAACTGAGCCTCATGGAAAACATGTTGGTTTATTTAATATGGAAAGAAAAAAATGTAGTGGGTGTAAGTACACTAAGCTTGTAGACATTGTGATCTTTCTAAAAAGTTCTAAAAAGTTCCTTTCCAAAAACTGTGTTTTCCCTGTGGCCTCAAAGTAGTACCATTTATCTGATGGCCCAAAAGATTTTGATGTGTGAAGTTACAGACCAGAGTTGTCCACTTTTTTTTTCTATATGGCACAAGAGACCAAAAGGATCTTGTGAAATCAACCCCTTGGCCAGAGGGAAACCTGCAGACAAAACAAGGAGGCTTCCTAATGCCTACAGGCCAGTCAGTCAGCAGCGCAGCCTGAGTCAGCTCTCATCTTTGGACCTTGGATCTGAATATCCCTGATTTTGTTCTTGGTGGCAGTAGATTCAGAGTGGTGAAAGAGCAGACAAAACACAAGAAACTCGCTGTTGGCAAAATATGTCCCCCATGTAAGTCTCCAGAAGCTTAGGCACACCTAGCCTTTGGAAGACTTTGCTAACATGACTGGGCCAATCACGGACTGAATTAAATCATTCCTTATGCCAACAGCATTTCCTGTGATTTTATCTACATTTTTCTCTGACTTCATTTCAGAGTTTAAAAAATGCAGTATTTGGGCCTGCCATTCCTTATGACTCTGAAAAAATATGCTCTAGAGTGACTGGCTATATCTTTTCTCCATGAAGTCCTGTTTCTAATCAATGTATCCATCAAATTTAAATGGAAACCAATGCATCTTGCGGAACATGTTTTCCAAAAGCATTGATTTAACTGACAGCACTTTCACATTACACAGTTAGACTTACAGAAAATCCCTTTAGAATTTAAGATTTGTTCAGCAAGGAGATGATGACTTGAATAACATTTATGGCAATTATGTGCCTTTTGTACCTCCATTCTTCTAACCCTAGATAGTACTTACTGCTGGTCAAAGCAGATATTTTTGTGGTATGACTGAGGTTTTCTCCCAATTGGATTTTTGAAATCAGCTTCTACATCTTTGTTCTGCAAACTGTAGATGAGGGGGTTCAACATGGGGCTGATAATCATGTAGAATATAGAAGCCCACTTGTCTTGGTCCAGGGAATAACTGGATTTTAGCCACAGGTACATAAACATGACTTGCCATAGAAGAGAGTGACACCAGTAAGGTGACACCTGCAGATGGAGAAGGCTTTGAGCTGTCCCTCCGTGGAAGTCATTGTGATGACTGTGATGAGGATGAAGGCATAGGAGATGAAGATGGTGAGGATGGTGCTGAACTCACTGAAGCCACACAAACTGAACAGCACTATCTCACTGACATAGGTATCTGAGCAAGAGAGGGTGAGGACCAGTGGGATTTCACAGAGGAAATGGTTGATGATATTTGAACCACAGTAACTGAGGCTGAAAGTGAGGGAAGTGTGGACCACTAAGCTCACTAGGCCAGCCAGGAAAGAGCCCAGCCTGAGAGCCATGCAGACTCACTTGGACATGAGGGTGTTGTAGCCGAGGGGCCAACAGATGGCCATAAACCGGTCATAGGCCATCACTGCCAGGACATAACACTAAGCATCCACAAAACATACAATAAGAAAACTGTGTGGCACAGCTGGAGAAAGAGATACCTTTGTGCTTTGTTAGGAAGTCTGCCAGCATCCTGGGTGCAATGGCTGAGGATTAGCCCAGGTCAACAAAGGAGAGTTTGCAGAGGAAAAAGTACATGGGCATGTGCAGGCGAGGGTCTGTGATGATCAGGAGGATCATGCCCACATTCCCCAGAACATTGACCAGGTATACAACGGGGAAGACCACGAAGAAGGTGATCTGCAGCTGAGGGTCCTGCATGATGCCCAGGAAGATGAACTCCGTCACTGTCAAATGGTTCTTCTTTTCTTTATCCATGAGTATACAGATCTGGGTTTGGGTTACTGCTGAGGGCAGTAAATCAGTGTCACTGGAAATATTCAAATTAGAGCTAAACAACCACGCCATTGGGATTTACGTGTAGAAGTAAGTGAAGGTTCTCAAAGATCCTTGTGCTGATGAGATTCCATGGAAGTTCTGGTGACTGTGATGGCTGAGTGGCTTCTCCAGGTGTCCATGCATGGTAGAAGGAGGGCTGAACTTCCTGGGAATGCTTCTCCAAAGACCCTGCTCTTCTGCTGTCATTCATCACATGGTATTAGGTGTTCATTCAAGCTGGTTTGGGCAGTTATCCAATGTATTAGTGAAGAAGAATGGTTTTGAGTGCTCCTTTTGTCTGCCTAAAACAAAGTACATATAAATGTAGATCATGCATATAATTTAATTATCACTAGAGGTCAGGAGAGAGAAGAAAATGAAAGACTCAGAGATCTCAAAGTATAATATACTTATGTATGAGTAGAGGATGTGAAACCTGCAGAGGGGCAGAAATAAAGGAACAGGCAATGGAAAGGTAATTTTTAAGACCAAGGATGACCCAGTATTTATTATGCTATCTAATTCACCAAGTGATTTAAATGCACCACATAAATTCATTCTCACAACAACTCTGAAAAGCTTGTATGCATCATTAACTCTATCTTATATCTGAAAAGAATACTAGATATTTAGCATAACTTCTGTGGAGCCAACAGCCAGTGAGTACTGGGTCTGACTCCAGGGCCCATTTCATTGTGTTGCCTTTTGTGTATATGTGATTTAGTAAAAGGCAAATCAAGTTTCATGCACTTTTCTTTTTCCACCCTGTCTGGGATGCCTGGCCAGAAAAATAGCCCTTTAGTTTATTTGATTTTGGAGGCTCAGAAGCAAGCAACTCAGTATATTTGGGATGAAGAAATGGCCATGCTTAGGTAATTTGTTGCATGACTGAGTGACTATTACTGAGCTAAGTCCAGATTTAAGAGTCAAGGATCCACCAGGATGGGAAAGAGAAAGCACTGTACAGCTCAGAGGTTACACAGCAGGAGCACATGTGTGTGTCTTCTCACTGGGTAGATGATACCTACTGAATTGCACAATTGAGTGTAATGGGTGTAAACAAACCAAGTCAAACCAAGACAAAACAAAACTGAAAGAAATAGCATCTGCTACTTAAACTTGAAAATCTAACTATCTTCATCATGCAGTTGAATAATTTAGTTGACAGGCTGATGTTCATTTTTCATTTGAAAACCTTTGGTTTCTTAATTAGACAAAAATTTAGAAAAAATAACCAGTGGAGAGATCACTAAAAGAGAGATATACATATGGAAGTATGAATAAATATATATTTATAAATATAAAAGCTACACAATGTGAGACAGAATGTGAGCTACACAATGAGACAACTGTGTGTGTAGTGTGTGTGTGTTTGAGGGACACAGAAGACAGAGCTATAAAGTGTTACATAAAACTTCTGACTCACATACTCCAGGGAGTGATAAGTGAGTAAATACTAAAATTGATGGAAAAAACAAATTTTCATGAAGCATCCTCTGTCCCTTTCAGATTTCAAGGGGTAAGAAAATGTCCTCCCCCAACCACAGTTTAGCAACAGATTTGCATTCTCCTGGGACTCACAGATGACCCCCTGCTGGAGAAGGTGCTGTGTGTGTGTGTGGTGCTCCTGCTGGTCTACCTGACCATGCTGGCAGGGAAGCTATGCATGATTCTGCTCATCAGGCCCACTTCCCACCTGCAGACCCCCATGTACTTCTTACTGGGCCACCTCTCCACCGACATATGATACTCTTCCAGTTTCTCTCCAAACATGCTGCACAACCTCCTCTCCAAGCAGAAGACCTTTTCCCTGGCAGGCTGCTTCTTTCAGTGCCTGCTTTTCACTATCCTGGTCACCACTGAGTTCTGCATGCTGGTGTCCATGGCCCTGATTGCTTTGTGGCCATTTGCAGCTCCTGCACTACAGTAGCAGGATGTCCAGATGCATCTGTGTCTTGCTTGTCACCTTCCCTTACCTGTTTGGCTTCCTTGATGAGCTGTCTCAGGCACTGCTGATTTTCTGCCTGTCTCTTCTGCGGCTCCCTGGAAATTCATCACTTCCATGTGGACCCTCAGCTCATCGTGCTGGCCTGCTCTGACACCCGCGTCAAAGAGATGGCGATGTTCTTTGTCACTGCTTCATATTGTGAAGCTCCCGCTCCATCATTCTTCTGTCCTACACTTTCATTTTTGCACCCGTCCTGAAGATTCGCTCTGCAAAAGGCAAGCACAAAGCCTTTTCTACTGGTGGTTCCCACCTCACCACGGTGACCATGTTTTACTGAATGCTGTTCTTTATGTACTTAAGACCTCCATCAAAGAAATCTGTGGAGGAGTCCAGAGTAACTGCAGTGTTTTATACATTTTTGATTCCAGTGATGAATCTGCTGATCTGCAGCATAAAGAACAAGGATGTGATCCATGCCATGGAGCAACTGGTCAAAGGGAAAGTTTTTCAGAAAATTTCAGTCTAGCATGTGTTCCTTTGTCACCACCAAGTCTGTTCATCACAGAGCATATCTTTACAAGGATGTCACATGTGCAACATTGACTTATTTATCATCATGAACTCTCAGTGCCCATTTATGTTCATTTCTACTTGAAGTTAATGCCTTTAACAGTAACTGCTCTACTAAACACTATAAATTGATATTGAAAAATATTTTTGCAGACAGCCTCTGACTATGAATTGGCTAATGTATAAGAATACCATATGACCTCAATGTAAGTAATTTGCTTCAGGCTTATGTCATACCTTATTTATTTGAGTAAGACTTCCAACCCTTCTTCTTTCAGTAGTATACTACATGAGGTTCAAAGTAAGTAACTGGTTTTATACTTTTCCCAATGATGACTTAAATTTTACTCTATGATCTGCTGTGGAACAATTGTTTTAATGTCTAATATGTCACAGAGTGAACAGTCCAGATAATTTAAATGTATGAATCTCCTCCAGGTTCAAATTTCTTGTAACATTTTCTGACACTGAAATTATAGTTTTCTTCAATAAAACTATCCACTTAAAAACTATAGATTACTGGCCTCTAATCTGAAAATAAATTCATCACCTACTTTTGAGTGTCCAAGAGAATGACTCCACTCCATAACTGGTGTGGTGCCAGGGCAGTTCTTGGTGGCATTATCTCTGACTTCAGGATAAGGTCCTAGGGTCACTGAAGTCTCTCTATTAACCTCTGTCCACCCAGCTCCTGTGCAGTGATGTGTGAAGGTGTGCATGCCTCTATCCCATCCTGCAGGAGGTTGCTCAATGTTTGCTGTCTCTGAGTCATGATTTCCTACATAAAGCTGATTCCTAGCAGATAGCAATGCAGGTTTCAATAAGGTGATCAGTATTTCATTCACTTGAACTCAGATATTTTGAGTCAACTAAGTGACTGAATATTGAATCATACATAGTCTTTATTATAATCCCTGAAATGTTCTATGTTTCACATTTTATTTTTTTGCTGTTTTTATTTTTATGCTGATTTTATTGAAGCATATTCAGGTAACATATGTTGATCATTTTCATCACCCCAATATTTTTACCATAAACATTGTAGTTCAATTCATAAGAACATTTGCTATGGTGAAAAACACTTAGCTAACCTTTGTATAAAAAATACACACATGCATTCATGTGTCCACTTTACTATAAATGTTCAAGGTATTTGGTAGAAAGTACAGTAGCTTTGTAGATTTCAACTTTCATTACTTATATTCTATTTATCATTTTTATTTGTGATTTATTTTTTATCATAGAATATGTATTTTAGCCAACGTCACCTCAGAAGTTCTTTAACAGTAAGTAAAAATAAAAAACAATGGTGACACTTGTTCATACATAGAGCTGATATTTACATCCCTATTCATTTTAAAGATTACAAATGAAATAATGAAGGTATTATCATTTATGCTTGTGGAGTCGTGGGTACAAAGATTAAATGACTTCCCCAAAGTCACCAAGATAAAGAAGAACAGGGAGGAGCTAAAGATGGCTGATCAGTGAGCAACAAAATAAAAAGCCTCCTGGGAGAAACAACTCATACGCCAGAATAAAACATCCTGGAGAGACCCAGACAGAGGGAGATGGATTCTCTTGACACAGGAAGAAATTAAAAAGTAAAAAAGCTCATGAAATATGCAGTCTTGGGGCTAAAATTGGAACAGCTAAAATTACTGGACATGGCATTTTCACTGTGACCCACCAAGTTTGTGCTGGCCTGAGTTCACAGGTTCGCACTGCCGGCACAGCTGCCCAAACTCATTCTCGCTGCCACTCACAGGAGCCACAGCCGCACTGAGGTCGGGGATTGGTGAGCCCAACAGAGAGTGGAGCCGGCAAAGGGATCTTCATTAACCCACAGTCAGAGCTGGAAATGAGACCCCCCCCATGGGAAGGGTGCGACCAAATGGGTGACATGTTGGAATCGGGCAGGAGGAGCCTGAACTGGGAGTAATAGTGACTTCAGCTGGTTGCTCCCTCCCCAGAGCAGATTTGTGGGATTTGCTTGGACTGCATCGAGCCTCTGGCTAGGACCCAATAAGCCATCCCAAATCAATTTCCTGTGCCTAACATGCACTAACTGGATGAAGGCTCCTGAAGTTTGTCTGGCCCAGTGGGGAGGGGCAGGCATACGCAACCCCTGCTTACACCTCAGTGACAAGAGCAGTCAGGGGAGGGCGGAGGTCCCTCACCAGTGTGCTTTGGAGGAACTATGGGTGACATGAAAGGGGCTGGGAACTTCACTGTACACCTGTGTGGAGGAAGCTGGGACCATGACAGGAGAGAGAGGCAAGAGGAGGCCCCCAGCCCAGAACCCTGAGAGCCCTGATCCAGGAGAAGTAAAAACAAGGGAGACTGAGGGCGGCAAAAACACAACACCAGACATGGCTTCAATAGACATTAAGAGATATCTTTGGGACCTTGCAGGTCAAAACTGAAGGTCAAAACTGAAATATTAAATCAGGTAAAGCAAGATATGAGTAGAGCAATAAAAGAAATGCTCTCAGGAAGCATCTCTCAGGATGATACAGATGTAAGAAGGGAGGAACACAAAAAAAGGAGAGAAACATTCTATAAAGATTATAAAGAAAATGTAGAATACATGAAGCAGATTCAAAGAGATTACCAGGAAATTAAGAACTCCATTGAAAGCTGACAAAACTCCTTAAAAGAAACTAAGGATAGACTATCAAAACTTGAAGACAAGTTTGCAATGTGTGATCATGAAAGGAAAGATCTCTTAAAAATAAAAAGGAAACAGGCAGTAACAATACAAAGGCTAGAAGATGACAGGAAAATTTACAATTTAAGAATAAGAAATGTGAAGGAAGAAGGAGAAATACAAACAGGCGAATTACAAAGGCTATTCATGGAAATAATTAAGGAAAGCTTCCCAAGCATGGGAAAAGAAAATGACATTTGGTTAGGTGAGGCATACAGAACTCCAACCACCTACAACCAAAACAGATCTACACCCAGACATATAATAATTGAGATACCAGAAGTTCAATATAAAAACAGAATATTAAAAGCCATCAGAGAAAAGAAACAGATTACCTATAAAGGTAAGCCCATCAAGATCATGGCTGACTTCTCAACACAGACCATCAGATCCAGAAGAGCTTGGAGTAAAGTATTCCAAGCCATGGAAGAAAATAACCTCCAGCCCAGATTGATGTACCCTGCAAAGCTATCACTAGAAATTAATGGAGAAACAAGATGCTTCCATGACAAAGAGGAGCTGGGGGAATTTGTGACCACCAATCCAACCCTACAGAGAATACTGAAGTATATCCTAGGGAGAGAGAAAAAAAATACCAGGATTTTTAGGAACAGTGGCAGAAAGACCTCAATGAGTGGGGCAGGCTGTAGAATGAAGGAGAAAACTAGACAAACAGGCAGAAAAATAGCATAGCAGAAATGAGGCAGAGAAGGATAACTAGAATCTCTAACATAGATGGCCTTGATATGCTATATTGTTAATAATGCACCAGGATTTAAAATCCACATTACTCACACTACTCTGCTTAGATGTATTATATTCTGTTCTAGTCATTTTACCTGTACTAAATTTGAGGGTACAGACAGTTATCCTGAAAATAACAGGATACAGTATGGCAGTCATCCTTAATTTCCTACTAACTTAATCTAAAGCTCTATATAACCTACACTGTTTTACCATAACTGATCTTAACTGAATATGGTTTGTTAGACCACTGTTTTGTATTGATATATTTTATTTAAAGCTATTAAGATTGATAGTATCAAGTCTGAGAGTATAGCCAACTGCACTTAAGATGATAAGAATGACTAGAATATCCATTCTAGTTTGATTATTATCTGCCTTTGAAGTTTTATACTGTCCACAATGTTTTATTTTTACTAATATTGTTATGTACTGCTATATTCAATTATACTGCTATATTAAATTATGCCTGATGATATAGACAATTCTATTGAAGATAATAAGAAACAACACAGTAATCATTCTGGATCACCTTGTGCTGTGGTTTTATATGACTTTTTGGTTTCATGTCTTTATAGGAATATGTTTGGTTTTGTCTTGCTATATTTTGTTTTTCCCTCTAATACAGAAAGGATAGATATACATGCAGAGACTCATGCTTGTGTAGCTGTTTACAGTCTCACTGTTTGAATATAAACTTTGTAAGCTTTAATTTTGTAACTTGAACAACTGTTTCTAAGAGGACAATATGTGATTTATCAACTAGTGATTTCTTACTGTTTATCTTTTTTTGAAATTCTATATTATCTCTACCCTTTACATGTTTTTTCTCTTTAAATTAAAAAATTGAAAAAAAGAAAGAATAAAAGCATATCCTTCCATTTTAAGTCTATATCTTTCCAAATTGCACTGCAGTCCTTAATCAACTCTTGAACAGACCACAGATGCTGGATGGAACATTAGAGATGAGAAACCTATGAGGTGACTGCTATGGGTCACATTACTGTGACTTTGATGATCCTGATACATGTCCTAGCAATAGCTGAACTGTATTTCCTCTGAATTTTCAGGAACGCATGTATGGTAATTTATGTGCATTAGAAATAGAAGTTTTATACTTCTCTGTATAAAAGCAAGGAATTTTGATAAGTGGTAAATAAATTTATCCTGCATTTTATTACTATATGCTTCAAATTGCAAATCTATACATGCTCAATATTAAAAACCAAAAAAAGAGTCAATATGATGATGACAATCTTACATACAATAGAAATATGACTGCAATTTTTTTTTGTATTTTTATATTTCTTCCTGGAAAATTTCTATGTGTGTGTGCTTTTAAAACACTAAATGCACATGACATGCTACTTTATATGGGCTTTGCACTGATTATTACATGAAAGTTCAATATGTTTTTACACAGATTAAATATTCTAGTGGATGCCACTTAATGCAGATTTGTGTTTTGTTATTGATTTTAACTACAAAAATAATACATGAAAACTGTAAAGCTTTATTTTTTAAAATCATAAATAAAGGAAAAATTTGCTTGTAATCTTTTATCCGGTTATCTGCCATCATCTGTATTGTATTTTATGTCACTTAGTTTATCTTGCAAAATACTGTATGGGGTGGGTTAGTGAACAGCAATGTAGGAATCCAAGCAGCCAAATTGATAAAATTGAAATTTAATTAACTGAGCTCAAGACCACTCATACACAGAACCCTCCCCATTATAGAGTCCAAAAAAGTGACCCCAAACTGGAAAGTTACAGAGCTTTTAAAAGAGAATCACAAAAAGTCATCCTGTTTGAAACAATTTAGTTAAAATCTTACATTAATTTTTGCTCGATACCTGTATGCTGCTTCTTTTGTTTTGCAGGTTAATTTTTCTCCTGTGAGTACAGCTCATTCTGCTTTTCTCATCGGACTCATAGTCTGACGAAGTACCCATGCTTATAAATCTCATTGTAAAATAGAACAGTTACAGAATTCTCTGTAAAATGTTTTCTTCTTCATTTCAGTAAATAAAAATCTTACAGCAAAGAATAAACTCATTGAGTTCCCTACTGTTTTTGCATAACTCCTTTCCTAGGTTGTTTTGTGCAAGCAGCCTTACAACGGAGTAAATGTGTACTAGCTCTCTAGTGTCTCCTTTATTTGTGATCTTTAGGATCACTGTGGTCAGAAATCCTATCATGATCTAGGACAAAAACACAAAGCACATTGATTATTATCTTTAAATTATTCCAACTGATACAAAAAGCCAGCAAATTGTGAGCATACTTTCCAATTACTGCTGTGGATCTTTTATTATAGCATTTGGTATTCCTGAGAACTCTATGAGTGGAAGTGTTATTTGTAATATCTTCTGTAATCCAACATTGAGTTGTGCATTCCATGGATGAATTATTTATTACTCACTTCCAAAATTTTGGTAGCTGAAAAATCATATCTGATTTCCACCTTTCTAACAGCCCTGCTGGAGAGACTTGTCTTGCCCAGTGTCATCTACTTACTGAGAAATCCACTCTTAACATTGGCCCCTGTGGAGTTAAAGTGTAAAACACCTCTCAGCTCCAGAGCTACACCCGAGTCCCAATCAGTCCTGTTCTACAATTCGCTGTTGCTCAACTTAGTTCACTAAGCCTCGCTTCATGAAAGCTCAGTTGTTACACATGAGAATGCTCTCCAGTAAAAAGTCTGCTTCCATGTCTCTTTACCTTGAACCTAACCAAGAATACCACAAATATATTATAAAACAGATTGTGATAAGATAGACACTAAATTTGAAGTTTGAACCCAATTTAGTGAAATCCAAATGTGGCTACATTTTTATCACACACCTAGGTCACTCACTGCATTAACTCATCAGAAGCATCCATGTGGACACATGTAGGATGTCAGGAGATTAAGAAATGTATCTCAATTTTTTAAAATGACATAAAACCTAGAAAGCATTTTAGCACTCAGAAATAAATATGAAAAATATCTTCTACATAAAAAGATATCTGGTAATTCAACTTTAGGATAGGTATTTCTTTAAGACCTTCTTAAGTGCCTCTTTCACATCCCTATTTTTCAAACTGTAGATGAGGGGATTTAACATAGGGATCACTACAGTATAAAATACAGATACAACCTTGTCCTGCTCCATTGAGTAGCTGGATGTGGGTCGCAAGTACATGAAGAGAATCGTCCCAAAGAAAATGGTGACAGCTACGAGGTGAGAGGCACAGGTAGAGAATGCTTTGTACTTCCCCTCTACTGAAGGCATTTTCAATATGGCCACAAGGATACACAGATAGGAAATAAGTACAATCATAACACAGCTGATGACATTAAAACTGGAGAAAGCCATGATCACAATGCCATTGATGTGGGTGTCAGAGCAAGAGAGTCTGAGCAGGGGTGGGGTGTCACAGTAGAAGTGGTTGATCCTATTAGAGCCACAGAAGGACAGCCTGAAAGTCATCCCTGTGTGCACAGCTGCATTTCCGAAGCCTGCCAGGAAGGAAGTAGCTACTAACAAGACACAAATTCTCCCAGACATAAGAACCGGGTACAGCATGGGGTTCCAGATGGCGGCATAGCGGTCATAGGCCATCATGGCCAACAGGAAGCACTCAGTTCCTAGGAAGGCGCCAAAGAAGTAGAACTGGGTGGCACATCCATTCCAGGAAATGGCCTTGCTCTCTGCCAGGAGATTCACCAGCAACTTAGGAGTGACCGAAGAAGAGTAAGAGGCGTCAACGAAGGAGAGGCTGCTGAGAAAGAAGTACATGGGGGTGTGCAGGCGGGGCTCCAGCCCGATGAGCGCCATCATCCCCAAGTTGCCCACCAAGGTCACCATGTAGATTGACAGAAACAGTGCGAAGAGGACACCTTGGAGGTCTGGGTCATCAGAGAGACCTAAGAGGATGAATTCTGTCACTTCTGTTCGGTTTCTTCCTCGGCCCACTTTCATGTGTTGGGTCATTTGAGGTGCAATGAGAGAGACATCGACAACAAGCATTGTATCTAGTACATTGTATACTGGATCGAACTATGAACTTTATTGAAATCTATAAATCCTGGCAGAAGTGTAAAAACTGACAAGTAGTATATAAAAAGTGTGGTCGATTGATATCTGTTTAAAGACTGTGTCTGAAAGCACAGTATGGTGTACACTAAATAATGACCTAGAAAGTGAAATATTTTGTGCTCTTTAACTATGAGCTCTTTTGGCATTCACTATTTAATGATGATAAGAACATATTTTAAGTAGTAACAGCCATTATTATTGATAGTAAATAAATTAACATAAATTTACACACACTGTACGTATAGCATTTGAAAATAGATGATAGAATACATTGATAATCTTACCATTGCTTCCTGGTGAAGGTGGGAATTATTTAAACTACTGAAAGCAAGAAATTTTAATTGGTATACATAAGGAAAATAATTATATCTTGAACAAGAGGAGCACTTCAAAATTTTATTCTCAAGGGAAACAGTAGAGGATAATTGAATACAGCCCACATGTTTAAGTAACTCCCAATGTACAAGAACTTGCAACTAAAAAGGGAAGCATCAACTACATACTGAGACTTTTCATGACTTCTCTCCAATAGTGAGAGAATTAGTCAGAATGAATAACTCAGATGAAAATGGCAGCAGTAACCAAGAGAGTGAAAACACTCAGCAGAACCCATGAGGCAATTGTTTGGTATAGACAGGAGCTCTGTGTTTCTCAGTAAGTTAGATATGATTTTGAATAGTTTCACCATGTAAAAATTTGTTCAAAGTGATAGATATGTTTAACCTGAGTCACAGTTTGCATGACTAAAACATCATGGTATTCACCACTGCAATGTGTAATTTATTTTTGTGTATAAATTAAAAGTAAACTTAGACAATAATGAATTAAAAATAACAACTGGCAGAAGTCAGAGTAGCACATGGACTTTTTGGGTCACCACATTAAATCAGGTACATCACAACAGGTATTTCAGTGGGACTTAGATTTACCCTGTGCAAATTGTGGGAGCATTAATGTGGGACAAAAACAAAAAACCAAAATTTAGAAAATATGTTCAGCCTACATAGGACCTAGAAACCAGTACCAATCAGTGACACATTCTTCACTTGATCTCAAGCATTCCCTGTGTTCAGTAGATATCTTCAGGCTGCTGAGCAATAAACTGGAATAAGCAAATTGTCAAAATATTACTCAGCGTGTCCCACGAAGTGTGAGCACATCCTGACTCGAAGATTTTATTTAGTATAGACTAAAAATAAAACATGGGGCCAGCATGACCTAGTATCTTTGCTCACATCTCCTGAATAGAGGAGATTAAAAGGACAGATGTGGCCTCTTTTGTTGACACACCGCTAGGCACAGAAGCACCTTTCCAAGCAAGTCTCCCCAAAGACAAGTGTTCCCTGTCATAAGCAGTATTAAAACATCACATTTTCTTTTCTTTTTTTATTCCAATAAACCCAGTTATTCCAGTTCAAAATATTTTCCCAAGAGAGTTAGTGGCATCATACTGATGACACATGCCTGCTAATTTTTATAGCAGCAGAGTTATCACAGCTAAATTATAGAAGTGGCCTGAACAAATAACTTATTTGTTCCCATGAACAAATAAATGGATAAAAGTGCGTTATGTGTTCAAAATGGAGTATTCTTCAGCCATAAGAAGGGTAAAGTGGAGTCATTTGTAGGAAAATGGATAAATCTTGAGACCATAATGCTAAAGGAAATAAGTCAGAAACAAATGTTAAGTATTCAATTGTTTCTTTAATGAAAGAAAACCAAAATATAAATAAATGAAAGACCAAAATTTTGAAGATGGGAATAATATAATACTTGGAATAATATATATTTGGTAATGTAATATTGCTAATATAATATTGGAGGTAGGTTGATCTTGAGAAGGGGAAAATGGAAGAGAGATCAAAATGATCAATAATATATAGACTATATCCCCAAATTTGTATATATGTATGCATGTATATATGTATCCCCCAAATTTCTTTGTATGTATAAATTTCCCCAAATCTCTCTATAATATATATATATATATATATACATATACGAATTCCCCAAAATACATGTAATTACTTTGTATCACAGACATATACCAATAAATATTTTAAACATCATATTTTCAGAGTTCTAGAACATATTTCTCTAAGCTAATTGCATCTATTCTCTTACAAGAGCTTCAACACACATCAGAGAAGTAGGTAAGCAGGAAATACTTGAAGAGGAGTGATGAGGTGATACTTTTTAGATGAGAGGAGCAACTCAGCTAGCCAGTTTCTCCCAGAGCTGCAGGATAGCTTTCTTATGCTCTTTTCCAATACCATTTGTTGTTGAATTCTGGATTTTTCTGACATGGGTGATTGCCTAGGACCTC
>PVLA01012946.1:0-40354 GCA_004027455.1 Hydrochoerus hydrochaeris | reverse complement strand
TTTTTTTTTTTTTTAGTTTCAGTTGCATTGATTTCTCCTCTAATCTTTACAATTTCTTCTCTTCTATGAGCTTTGGGTTTAGCTAGTTCTTCTTTTTGTAGAAGCTTGAGATGGAGCATTAGGTTGTTTATTTGTGCTAGTTCTGTTTTCTTGATATGACAGTTTATTGCTATATATTTCCCTCTTAAGACTGCTTTCATTGGATCCCACAGATTACAGTATGTTGTTTCTATATTTTCACCGAATTGTAGGTATTGTTTTATTTCTTCTTTAATTTCATCTGTAGCCCACTGGTTGTTCAAAAGGCTGTTATTTAATTTCCATGTATTTATGCAGGTTTTACCATTTCTTTTGCCATTAATTTCCAATTTCAGTGCACTATGGTCAGATATCATGCATGGTATGATTTCAATACCTTTGCATTTACTTAAGAATGTTTTATGGGATAATATATGGTCTATTTTGGAGAATGTCCCATGTGCATCTGAGAAGAATGTGTATTCTGATGTGGTTAGGTGGAACACTCTGTAAACATCTACTAAGTCCAATTGCTCACAGGTATGATTCTGTTCTGTGATTTCTTGGCTGACTTTTTGTCTAGTTGATCTATCTCTTTGTGACAATGGGCTGTTAAGATCTCCTGTTATAATTGTGTTCTTGTGTATTTGGTTTTTCATTTCCATTAGTATCTGTCTTATATAGTTGGGTGCTCCTGTATTTGGTGCATATATATTTATAATTGTTAGTTCTTCCTCTTGAATTTTACCACTAACAAGTGTGTAGTGACTTTCTCTATCTCTTGTAATCATTTTAGGTTGGAAGTTCACATTTGTCTGCAAATAGAATAGCTACCCCTGCTTTTTTCTGGATTCCTGTTGCATGGAATACTGTTTTCTATCCTTTGACTTTTAATCTATGAATTTCCTTTAGGGTCAGATGTGTTTCTTGTATACAGTATATTGTGGGGTCCTGTTTTTTGATCCATTCTGTCAATCTTTTTATAGATGAATTGAGGCCATTTATATTTATGGATATCACTGATATGTACTGGTTCAACTTTGCCATGTTATGTTCCAGTTGTTTCTTTCTGCTTTTCCTCTTATTTAATTGTTTATCTTACCTGGAAGTTTCTTTCTGCTGTTGTTTTGGGGATTGTGGTCATTTTTATCTCTGTCTAGTATGTCCTTCATTTCTCTTTCTAGGGTTGGTTTGGTGGACATGAATTTCTTCAGTTGTTCTTTGTCGTGGAAGTATCTTGTGTCTCCATTAAATTTGAATGAAAGTTTTGCTGGATACATCAGTCTGGGTTGAAGTTTGTTCTCCTTCAGAGCTTGAAATATCTCACAAGAAGAGCACAAGCTCTTCTTGACTTGAAAGTTTGTGCTAAAAAGTCTGCCATGATTCTAACGGGCTTTCCCTGATAGGTGAGTTGTGTCTTTTCTCTGGCAGCTTTTAATATTCTGTTTTTATTCTGTATGTCTGAGATCTTAATTATTATGTATCTGGGTGTGGATTTATGTTGATTGTGACTGTTTGGTATTCTATATGCCTCATTTATCTGCATATCAGATTCTTTCCCCATGGTTGGGAAATTTTCTGCTATTATTTCTGTAAATACTTTATGTGTGTCATTTGCCTGCACTCCTGTATCTTTGCTAATGCCCCTTATTCTTATATTGTTGCTCTTGGCATCATCATGAAGCTTCTGGATTGTCATTTCATGCTGCTTTGTTATTTTTAAAAGTTCTATCCTTTCCTGATCACTAGCTGTGATCCTGTCCTCAAGGTCCAAAATCCTATCCTCAGCTTTCTTTAGGCAGTTTTGCATGCTTTCAATAAAATTTTTTGTTTCTTTGAATGTCTCTTTGAGTTTGTTTCATGAATTCTGCTTGTTTTCTATATTGTTCATTCAAAGTTTCATTCAGTTTCCCATGCTCATATACTTTTTTCTCTATTCTTTAGCTGCATTCAACAACTCCTTTACTAAAGTTGTTATTTCTATCTTTACATGGGAGACTACTTCTAATTTGATTTCCTCTATAGCCTGATACAGTTGTTTTTTTTTTTTTATTTCATTGCCTATCTTTTCAGAGATTTCCCATGTGTTCCTTTTGGGGTCCTCTATTTCAATGTCTCCTATAGTTGCTTCTGGTGAACTATATGTTTGAGACTGCATTTTGCTTTTTTGTTTTGTCATTTTCACTCTGCTTGGTGTTTTCTATGTGTAGGAGGGGATCACACACTCTTTTCAGACACACAAAGTCTTGTAGTTAGTTGGAGGGGGTTTTACTACTGGCCCTATTTATCCCCTGTACACCTCTATTTTAGGGGTATACTCACCACATTGATACAGTCAATCTGATATAGTCCAAAGTTCACCACCTGGGAGCAAAGTTCCAAATTTTGTCACACTGACTGGATACCTCTGAGAACTTCTGATGTTCCAGGTGGGAGGGCAGGCCCATGTGTAGCAGTCCAGGGCAGTTTTCAGTCTTGGGCGGGCCTCCTCAATGTTCCCGGTGGCAGGGCAGGCCCACAGGGGAGGCTCAGGGTAGCCTACCCCTGAGGCGGGCTTGCACTGAGTTCCAGGTGGCAGGGCAGGCCAACGGTGGAGATTCTGGGCAGCTTACCCCTGATGCAGGCTTCCGCTAAGTTCCAGGTGGCAGGGCAGGCCCATGGTGGTGGTTCTGGGCAGCTTACCCCTGCTGCAGGCTTCCGCTAAGTTCTGAGAGATGTATTTTTCATACAGGCATAATTTGCATTTATTAAAAATTGCATTTATAATTTCTAAATATGTAATTAATTCAATACAGTTGTAAAAGAATCTCCTCTGTTTATCTCATTTGTCATTTGACATTTTGTTTTGTCTCTCTGAATTTTCTTGCACCAGACCAGTTCTCATACAGAGCACATGGGTGTTTCGCAACAATTTTGTCAGCATCCAAGGTGTTTGATTAGTAGAATCCTCTCCATAGTTTGAATCTCAAGGAATTTATTTTAATATGCTGGGTAACTCACAGAATTGGGTGCACTGTACACCAAGCTGCCAGGAACAGCTGCCAGAGCTGTACAATTGTGATAAGAGATTCTCTCCTATTCTGAACTCCCACAGGCTCAGCTTTCTGGAATTTGTCCCAGATCAAGCCATGGTCAGGTAAATCTGGCTTATGGGACGTAAGGCACATGTCTGTCCTTTAGCAGCAATGGAGGTAAGGAAATATGAGAAGAGAAAAAATCTAAACAAAAGAAACAAAACTGTCCTAGAGAAAATGGAATGCATAATGTGAAAAATACCAAAATGTGGAGGGATAGTTTGAAAGATGGGACAATGATAATTGACAAATACCCACTTTCCTGTTCTCCTGTTGGGATCCTACACAGTTAAATCTATTTTATCCAGGAAAAATCTTATTCTAAAATTGTGCACCTATCTGATTGAAAATGAATAATAGCAGTGGTCTAAACTATTTTGTTAATCATCAATTAAATATAGGCAACTTTTCTGGCAGAAATAACTAATATTTCAAAGGCCACTTTAATACATTTTTGGTGTACTAGAATAGCAGTAATGACTACTATTTGAATGATGCTCATTATATGATTAGACATCATGTCAGGGTCACTATGTACAAAAAGTATGATGGTTAATTGTAGTTGTTAGTCTGACTGACCTGAGGGATGCCTAGATAGCTGGTATAGCATTATTTCTAAGTGTGTCTATCAGGTGTTTTTTTTTTTCTGTGAAGAGGTTTGCTTTTGATCTATAGGCTAAGTACAGATCGTTCTTACCAATACAGGTGACTCGTCCAGTCTTGAGTCCCTGAATAGAGCAAAAAGACTGCAGAAGGGTAAATTTTCTCTTCTTTAGCTGGTACATTCATCTGCTGCCACCCTTGGTCATTAGAGCTCCTAATTTTCTAGCATCTGAACACAGATGGGAGATGACACTGTTGGCTGTCATGGTTCTCGAGCCATTGAATAAATACTAAATCACACTATCAATTTTCTTAGTTCACTGGCTTGCAGACAAGATATGGTGAGCCCAATCCCATCATAAGTCTCTTTTTATATCTGTAGATCATACAGGTTCTGTTTTTCTGGAGAGCCTTAAATAATACAAAAGAAAAGAAAAGCTACTTTAACAAATATTATTACAACAACTAACTCTACCCCTATTCTATCTGTCAGTGTTCAACAAGGGCAAACAGAATCAATGGGGGATATATAACTGAAGAGATTTATTTTAAGGAGTTGGCTTGGAAATTGTGAGAGCTGGCTAAGTGAATTGGAAATCAGGGCAGACCATCAGGAAAGCAGCTTGAAACTCTTGGTTATGGGCTGAAGCCATTGTCCTGGGGTGGCATTTCTTCTTATAAAAGGCTCAGCTCTTCTTTCATAGCCATTCAAATGATTAAGCTCGCCAACCCTCTATCTATAGGACAATCTATCTATAGGACAATCCCTCTTACCAAGTAAATTGATCCAAATCCAAAGAACAGCTGTAGAGCAACCAATTCCTCTATTTGACTCACTGGGGATTATAAACATGCTAAACCAACACATAAAAGAGACTGCCATACCTACATACTACTAACTATCCACCAAAAAACAGAAGATGTTTTGTTTTAGAAAGAACAGGCTATAAGCCAAAATGGAAGTCCTAGAGAGAAAAAAGCTTTGCATTTATTAATCTATTCACTCAGCAAGTATTTATCTATTACCTTACAATGTGTCATTGCTCTTGCTGAATTATGAAAAAATAAAACAATGAAATTCTTACTCTTATTAAATTTATCTTGTTTGTATAATAAAGTGGCAGTAATCTTGAGCTTTCTTCTGGAAGTCAGAAGAGATTGAAATTTAGAGGCCAAGGATCTGCAAAAAAAAGACTGAGGAAGACAGGTGAGCAGAGGAAGGTGGAGTTTGGAATTAAGGAAATGATGATCAACCAGACATCTTGTTATGCTATTCACGGATGTCTATAAGAACAACTATATCTACCCCATTTTCTGGTCTGTTACTTACTCTCCATTATCCCCATAGCATCTGTTAAAGTTAGTGTCACATCCAGCCTTGGGTTTCTAAGTATGGGTGCCTATGGAAAGGGAAGACTGGGGCCAGGCAAAGACAGCACCCTTGGGTACCAAGAAGTGTGGCAGGAGGTGAGGCTGGGGTGAGGAGTAAATGACAAGTATTCAGCAAAGACAGTTCATTGGTTAGAGTTATACAGAAAAAAACAGAACCAATAAGATGATGATGATGATGATGATGGTGGTGGTGTGTGTGTGTGTGTGCACGCACACACGTGCTAGTTGGGAAATTTATTTCAAGGAACTGGCAAGTCCAAATCTATTGTGCAAGCCAGCAGATTGTAAAGTCTCTGGCAGCAGCGTGTGCTTCCATTTTAGGGTAGCTTTCCTTCTCCTTCCAGGGAATCTGAGTTTTGTTCTCAGTGCCTAAGGCAGTAGTGCCACAGCGGACTGCATAATTGAAAATTCTAAAAGGTTCGCCATCCCTGGTCTAAGTCCTTTCACTCTTTTGCATTGTTTACTTTAAATGAGCTGGTTATAGATGTGGCTAACAAGTTTCTAACTTCACAATAGCGTTTAGATTCCTATTTAATTTACTGGGTGTTACAGTCTAGCCAGATTGACACCTAAAGCTAATCAGCACAGGCAGGAAATCAAAATGACGACCAGAAGGAACTAAGACTTCTGACAAATTGGGAATAGAACTTGACTTTTGCGAGGTGGAACTTGAGACCATTTGTTTATCAATTAGAGTGTTAAAGAAAAAAGATCCACGACTTGGAAACAGGCAGAGGGATGACTGCACGTCCTGTGTCATCACGGAGCACCACCTAGGAGGTCCACCCAAGAATTAGGTCATCTGCTGGAGACACATGCGAATGCCTGACTCACTCTTTACTACAGATTAGATTTTACAGCTCTGGAAGGGTGAATGCTAATTTATTGAAAATGATTCTCATCTGACTGCAAAGCAAATGTACATTGTCCCATGGAGATAAAAATTGTTTCTGCCCATCGAAAAGATAATCGCCAAAGGCTATAGGTTTTTTGCTCTGAAGATTACCAATCACTTAATTTAGCAATCTTATGTTAGCATTGCTACTTTCTGTGATTATAAATATTTGTCTCTACTAGACTCCACAAAGGGATTTTCTATTTTGCTGCTTCTCTCACTAATGAGCACACAGGTCTTCGATGTACACATTCTGTGTATGAGAGACCTGCTTTTAACATTCAAAAATCATGTTTTTGACCAGAGGAAAATGTGAAGGACCACACAAGGCTGGCTGATTTAGGGATACTTGGGTAGTACTGATCCTGTTTAATTTTTACAAAACACAACAGTTTGATATTATTGCTATTCCAAAAGATGAAGAAATATAGGTTTAAGAAGGTTAAAAGTTTCTCCAGAACCATATAAATATGGTTCAATGGTAACTCAGGACGTATTAATTCAAAAAATGACCATAGGGCATCAGAATATGCTACTGCTCGATATACATCTTTGATGTATTTCTTGGACAGAGTAGTCTGAGAGTCTGTAGACAGCATAGCAGCTCTGAAAATCTCTCTTGTAAAGGATTTTCTCTAAAGAAAATCTACATTACTAAAATATTTGTAGCATTAGCTGCTTCCAGACTGCTTTTATTATTGAGAGATTTTTTTTTTACATCAGAACAAAACTGTGTTCACCACTCAATTCTCCCCCTCAGATTCCCCTAACTTAGTACCACCACCTCCTACAAGCCCCAAGTCCTTTTTCCTTTCTGTGGTCTTAATATCTGGCCCTTCTTTATGTCTCATGTTTTTGTGGGACTCTCACTTGTATGTATAAAATAAAAATGAGTTTTGTCCTGCTAATTTATCTTATGTCAACTTAATTTGTTCTCCAACCAAAGAACCTGAGAGGATAGGGGGAGCCATTTTTTCCTCCTTTGTGGATCTGAACCCTAGTCCATAAATAGGGTGACATCATGCTGAATTATGGGCCCAGGTACTCTGGAAGTGTAAATCTTTATGCTCTGCCCATAACTTTTCTGTAAGACCTTTAATAAATAGATACCTTCTTCCACCTGACAGGAGCTTTGTATCCATGATTCTACTATTTATTTTCTTTTCTGGCTCATCCTCTGTATTCCCACTGTAGGGGAAAATGAACCTATTCTTTCAAAGATCCTATATTTGAGTTTAAAAATAAAGCAAGAGAAACAGCATATAGAATCACAGGGGGAAAGGTATACAAATCTTTTATGTACACAGGGATATCATAGAAGAGGTACTATATAACTGAATGAGACTTAGAAACTTCTAAACCTGGCATGTTAAAACCATAACCCACAGACAGTACAGTGCCCTGGAGAGATAATAATAAAGCCCCACAAGATCATAAGCTTTTAACATTGTTATGTGAATTTTATCGATATTTTTCATGACTCTTGCACAGTGTTCCCGTTTGGACTGTGTAGGGAGCACGAGAAGGCTGGGGAGCAGTGTAGTTCCAACTCTGCCTCCAGGACCAGGCACAGGCAATCAGCTAGAAAGCCATGTATGGATTAGAGGTTACATGTGCATGTGGTACTTGGCCAACAAATCACAGTGATTCCCGGCAATAATATTTCAACCTATCTACATGTGCATAGGTATATTTGCTACTCCATTTTCAGTCAGCATAAATACATTGCCTGTGAATTTTCAAATGCAATGTTTATAGTTGCAATCAGATATTCAACTCACAGAAAAATTTGATAATGCATTTTTATTAGAACTTTTTTATTTGCAACACAAGGGATTAAACCCGGGACCTTTGCACTGAGCTACATCCCCATTCTTCTTTTTTATTCTGGGACAACATCTCCCTAAATTGCTATATTGCCCAGGTTAGGCTTAAACTTTCAGTCCTCCTGCCTCAGCCTCCTACAGTACTGAAATTACAGGGATGTGCTACAATGCTTAACTTTTATTAGACTTCAATACAACCTGTTTTTCCAGAGAAAAATATCCCTTGCTTCATAATCACCTCTTACTCATCACTGCTTGGTAATATATATATTTGTAAAACAGCTACTTTCCAGACTGAAGCATGGGAAGAGTAAAAAATTTCTAACAATCAGCTTGAGGACTCACTTGCAGCCACTTCCATCCAACCAGACAGTAACACGTTCAAAAATAAGATCAAATAGCCCATGATGTTTCTGTGTTGCCCCCTTTTTAAAATTTTGTAATAAAAATATAAAAATAAAGTTTTGTTACTTATACACTAGCTATATTATATATTTTATATGTGGCATAAGATAATTCCTCTTTACTCAGTGTGACCCTGCAAGCCACAAGTTTGGACACTCATGTTCCACATCCTCTTCTGGGGGAGGAGGCAGGTGGCAGGGAGGGGAGTTGGCGATTTTAGAGGAAGAGGAAGTAATTCTTAGGGGAGATGAGTAAGTCCGGAGGAGACAGCAGCCTGAGACAAAGATTTCCTGGATTTTGGATTCGTGTCAACTCTAGTTTTTTTCTCCTGCTTGTTAATCTCCATTAGGATTACAGGAAGAGGATGTACAGAAAGTAATCTCTTCTGAAGGATTCAGTCTTTGAAGTACATGGGGGAACCTCAGAGGAGACCCTTCCCTGCACTTGCTGCTGACAAGGTCTGTAGAGAATTTTTAAGGCAGTGAAGATCCCTTGTGAAGATTTGATCCTTTCATTTTATCTGATAAAATGAGAATAAATTAAGGGTGGGGAAACCATAACAAATTTTATTGCATGCCTAGCACAGGAGTCACAAAAGAGCACTAGACTATTGAGGCTTGTACAGCACTAGACCCAGGATAGAGGTTTGTGCTTACAGAGGAGGGAGGTGGCACAGGCTGTGCAAGGCCAGGGGAGAAGGGACACAAAGATCAAGGTTGTCTCATTATGCAGATATGTCATTTAGATCTAAAATGCCCCTCAATGCCTCATATCTCATATTTGGAACTGGGGCTGGCACTATGGGACATGAGCTGGCAGGGTACATTCTTGTTCCATGCTTCCCCCTTTTCCTTGCTTCACAGCTGCCCTGTGTTGAGTACTTTCTTCCTCTATATCCCTCTGTTGGGCTATTTCTGACTTCGGGTCAACCATGGACTAACCCGCAAACCAACATAAACCTCTCTTTCTTTAAATTGTAGGTGTCAAGTGTTTTGTCTCCACAACAGGTAACCGACAGGAGATAAAATTTCCCAGGTGTCAGCCACCCATAAGGATCTCTGTATGAAGCAGTTGTCAGAACTCCATCTTTTTGTCCTGTGGAAAGGTCTTTCCTAGGCAAAAAGGAAGATTCCAGAGGGAAAAGCCTCTGCCTCCATTGGCTACTTTCTTCACTCAGGTAGTTGTAGATGTATATTTCTTTTATAAAAGACAGCCTTTCAGAGTTAACCCTGCATCTGCAGATGTCTACAAATTCTCTGAATAGACATATCAAAATATGCCAAGGAAATTATTTTGGGGTGGCTTATTTTGGGGGCCCCGTGTGCTTCCAGTTTGAAGTCCAAAGTGGCATTTTCAGATCTCCAAAATTACTGATTAGTCAGAATGTCATGGACATTGGATATTCAACTTTCTAGACACTAGATCTTGGTCAATTTATGGGTATTAATCTCTGGATGTGACACCTTAAATTGCACGTAATCCTTTGCAATGGGCTATACAATTAAAAGTAGCAGACTATTCATCACTTTTTTGCTACAAAGTAGATTTTCATTATTCCTTGCCTAAGACTGAATGAGTTTTCTTAATAGTGTCAATAACCAATGTTACATACCAATCTTCCATGCAAACAAAAAATTCACATCGTTTACATAGATATTGTTTATTTCACTGTCTGTGGTTTTCCCTAGGCTTTTGGATGAAATGAAACAGAAATGTGGTGCAGCCCTAAAGAATCTATGAGGATGGAAGCAGCTCAGTTTATTTTAATTTTAAAAAAAGATATTCTTCATAAACTAAGCTGAGGCAACCAGCTGCAGAGGTTCCTAAGGAAAAAAGATGTATAAAATCAAAGAAAGATCAGGATTTGAATTGATACAAATCTAGGAAGTATATTATTGTAGACAGTGTCATTTTAAAATTCAAAGTGAAATTCTGAACCATCAAAATAAGATATTGCAATGGCATAAGAAATAAAGCTGTATTTTTCAAAACAAATAAACTAACCTGAATTTGAAAATAAGTCACTTGTGGTTGTTTTCAAAAGGAGTTTAATTACATGCAGAGATACTTATTTCAGCAGCTGGTTGCTACTGACTGCATAAATGACAACGATAATACATATAAGTGAAATAAAATCCTCATTTTATACCAAAATGGCACTGACCTCACCTGAAACTGCTAAGTCTGGAGCATTGAGATGAATGAACTATTTGCAGATGACAAAATCCTATGCAAACTTCCTTGGCAGAAATAGCTTTCATCTACCCACAGGAAGGGCTCCATGGATGCTCATCTAGCCACCTCTGACTGACTTTCTGCACATGGGCATCCTTCTCCCTGCACTGTGGGTGGTGTGGTTATCTCACAGGCTTGCAGTGTGTGTATGTAGAGGTCTGAACTCCCAGAGAAGGGCTCATTGATCCACGTTTAAGCTTATGTCTGAACAATCAACGCCAAGGAAGAAGCGTGATGTCATTGACTCTGCTCAGGTGGATACTGACTTCAAAACCAACTACTGTGGCCACATGATATGTTCTAAAGGAAAATGGCAAATCCTATTTAAATTACCTGCTTTTTCTGAAGAGAAGGAAAATGTTCAGACAGTATAAAGGTGTTGTTTTAAGCATTTTGAAAAACAGATATTCACCATACAGGGATAACTAATAATTTGGAATTTCCTTTTTATTCATAAAATATACCCACCTGCTTTTACATTAGGACAAAGTCACTATTTCAAATTATTTTTCCATGTATTCTATGTGCAAAATTAAGAGCTACCATACTGTATCTAAGGATATACAAATATAGAAAGAACTCACTGCTGATTATGAATATATACCTGCCTTTATTTCCTGGAAACCATCCACCAAGTCTTAAGTTCATATTGATTAGGCTATTACATAGTTTAGTTGTGCTCTGGCTGGAGTCATCTCTACTCCATTCCTCTGAACATTGCTTTATTGGGTCACTCAGCAAATATCTAATGAATGCCTACTATGTGGCAGTTTGTAGATATAAAAAATATGTAGAGATCAACATGGTTCCTGTCTCATGGGCTATGTCAAAAGGGAACAACTAAGAAACTAAAGAGTTTGTTAGCTTGTATCCCCAAAGATTCTGACTCAGTGAGTCTGGAAAACAGGATCCAGAAATCTGCACTGTTAACAAACTTGACAGATGATTCTCAAGTGGATATTCTGAAAAACAAACTTCCCAAAAGTCTGGAGTATTGGTTTCTAAGCTAGTACTAATGAAATTAGTGTAGGGAGCATTTTCAGTCATGAATTTGTTCATTTGTCCATTCATTTATTCAAGTACTTATCATGGTCTTACTATATGCCTCCTGATTTGATTTTCCACTTCTCATGATTTTTAATTTAAATTCCATTGCCAAGTTTCACTTTTCTTGGGAGAGTTGCCAAGGGTGAGGTTCATAAAAGACAAGGCAAAATTGGCTGTAAAAGTGGACACTCCAGCTGCAGGCCAGAAGGTGGGAGGGATGACATCTGGGCATTGGAAACCATCTGGTAAGAAGCAAACCTGATGATTTGTTCACCTAAGGAACTTCACTATTTATCTAAGTCTCCAGAGGGAATGATGTTTGGCCCCATAATGTGATGAAACAATTTCAAGTATTATGAGACAATGAAGATTTCAACATGTGTGATCAGAAAACTGAATAAGATCTTTGTTAGGGTAGCAAGCAGGCCTCCTTCTGTTTCACTTTGTTTTGTTTTGCTTTTCTTACTATAGTAGTATTGTTACAGGCAACTGAGTTAGATAAAAATGTTATAGGCAGTCAGACAGGGCTAGGCCTTTGAGGAGCCAGTACTGAAGCCCAGATACCTTACAACTGTGGGGGAAACAGACACCTCCATTATGGGCCAGACCTCAAGACAAAAGATAAATCAAATGTACCCACATACTTCCTAAGGATAAGCGTCATGAACTGATATTCTAAATAGGTCTCTCTCTGCCTGAGGAAAGCCAGGAGTCACCATCCCAACCAACTACAGGGAAAGCCACTGCTCTTTATGCGTGCCCACATGCTAGATGACTCCCTTCCCCATTTGTCCCTAATTTAATCAATTTTACCTGAGCAATTAATCTTATGCGTTGGCCATAATGCTGTCACACCTCATGCCCACCTTGGGAGTTCCTGTTTTCCCCACCTTGGACCTACCTCCCTTTGTGGTTTTGCTCTATAAAAGTCTAGAAAAGACAGAGTCTTTGGTGACTCATTCGGGACCCCTTCTGTCTCCCTCTCAGACAGAAACTTTCTTTCTCTCACTAAATATATTCTGCTCTTAACCTCTGATGTTCCTAAAATTCATTTTTTTTATTTTAGGGAACACGAACTCGTACCAGACATCTAGTAGGTTGGGAGATTCATTCCCCTATATCAGTATGACTGATGATCATTTGATTTTTGTTTTAATTTGTGAAGATTGTCGTGATTCATGTGAAATGATGTCTTGTAAATATTCCACATGGATCCAGCCTTCATGTCCTCAGGACTCTTGAAGTGCTTTTGTAGGATGCTAATGCCTTAGCTGAAATTCAAATTATATCTTGGGCCTGAATAAAAGTTTATTTAGGTCCTGGTTCTGGAGTTTAGGAAGTCCAAGAATATGGTACTTGCATCCTTTTACACAAATGTCCATAGCAGCATCATTTATATTAGCCAAAGAGTCGGCAGTCCAAATGTCAGCAACTGATGAATGAATAAGCAAAATGTGGTACTTACACATACACGAATATGACTCAGCAGTAAAAAGATATGAAGTTCTGATATGTTAGGTCATGGATGGATTTTGATAACAGGCTGCTAAAAAAAGCTAGGCACAAAAAGACCACCTACATTATGATTCTGTTGACATTAATTGTCCAAAATAAGAAATCTCATAGAGACAAAAAAGTAGATTAGTGGTTGCCAAGGAATGAAGGAAGTGAGAATCAAGTATGGAGTTTCTTTTGGAAGGGATGAAGACATTTTAGAATTAGTGATAATCATTGTAAAATACAGCAAGTATACTAAGGACCACTAACTTGTACATTTTAAAATGATGGATTTTCTGCTATGTGAATCTATGAGAGTTTTAAAAATACCCATCTTTGGTTTCATGTTTAATATTTTTAAGTGAAAAATCCAATAAATAATAAGTGTGTGTATGTGTTTTGTTAAACCTGATTCTTATAAATAACATTAATTCTGGCTTTTGATTCATATGCAGTATGATCAAAAATACATGAGTATGTAAATTTTTGCTTGCTTATTTATTTTTGAATTGTTGCAGTGAAAGATGTCATTTATTCCTCTTGAAATACTCTGAAGCAGTTCTAGTAGTTGTCTTTCCTACGTGTCTTTAGTTACATTGTCATGGCTACCTTGATACACTAAATCAATTTAACAAACATTTATGGTGATTTCTGTCAAATAAAAACTTTATGCTATATCCCCATGCACTTTATTGACTGGTTCTGTCACTGTGCAACTTCTGGATTTTCCCTAAAGTCAAAATGATGGTGAAAGATAAATATTTTGAACTGATTCAGAACAAGAAAGTGCATAAGAGCATAACTGAAACTTATAAAAGAGGACTTTCAGAACTCTTTCAGAAAATGGCACATTTGATGATGTGATGGAATGATGGAATAAATATCTTCAAAACTAGGGAGAGTATTTCAAGGAAGATTAATGGCAAAGAATCTTTTATTGTAAAAAGCTTTTAAATTCAAACATTTCGTATTTTTGGTTCTCCTCTCATCTGCTCAGAATTATATTTTAGATACAGGGAGCCAAACATTTAAGTATGTTTTTCACCTAGATTTTGAGTTTTCCTAAGGATGTCTGTTACTACATGATGTTTGCATTCCTCTAAAATTCATATTAAGGTGATGGTACTAAGAGGTGTGGCCTTTGGGAGTTCACGAGGGTTGTCCAAATCTGCTCTCTGATGCTATACAGAACATCTGAGATTAAGCAATTTATAAAGGGCAGAGAGATATTTGGCTTACAGTACTTCAAGTCCAAGAACACAGCAACAGTATCTGCTCAGTTTCAGGCACAGGCCACATACTGCTCCATGCATGGCAGAAAAGCACAGGAGAAACTAAGCACATGAGTAAGAGAAGGAGGGGACAAAGGAACAGACCAGCTTCATACCATCTTAGTATCATGAGAACTGAACTGATCCATGTCCATCAGAATTAATCCATTCTCGTGCAAAATATACTCATCTCTAATAGATCCCCTCCATCCTGGTGCCATTATGTTGTCAAGCAAAGTTCGGTGAGTATGTGGTGGGGGTTGAACCCCACCTTGGGATGGGGTTATTGCCTTATAGAAATCCCAAAAGAGCACACTTCCTCTCACTTCCATGTGAAGACATAACACAACACTGTTACCTATGAACTAGAAAAAGGATCCTTGCAGGATATCAAACCTACTGGTGTTTCTATCTTGGGCTTCTTAGGCTCCAGAACTAAAAACTAAATACTTCTTGTTTAAGTATGTGAGATAATGTTGCAGCAGGCCAATGGCTACCCTCTTACATCACTGCACTGCACTGCGGATGTTGAGGTTGTCAGATCCTTGCTGCTGTGAGAGTGTGTATTTTTTATCCATTGCCCCAAATTCAGAGTTCAAAACAAGCATTTGTTACTGTACCATTTCTGATTTTTAAAACTGAAAACAGCTCAGCCAAGTGATTCTGGCACAGGGTCTTGTCCTCTCCAGGCCTCTGCCTTCTTTTTGAAAGAGACAGTAGGCTAAGAGCAGGGTTTTCAATATGGGTTCTCTAAGCCTCCAAGAGCCCAGGATGTGTGTCAGGAAAGCTCCGGCTTTATTAGGCTCATTTAGGAGGAAAAAAGTGTGTTGCTGATTGAAAGTAATAAAGACAACAAAGTGAGCTTGAAAGCTCCTGCACTCTGTCCTTTTCAATGTCCTTATCTCCAAACCACAAAGCCCTGGCCAGAGGCTCACTCTCAGTCATGAAGAAGGTATGTAAATAAACTGCAGTGCTGTTCTGTCCTGTGGTTGTCTCACCAGAGGGAAATTGCCCTTGTATCAGATGCCACAATAATTGTCATTTAATTACTTTCTTGTTGCTGGATGGGAAGGAGAGTAATCATAATAAAAGGCTGGAGTTAGCGGCACTGACAGAGGGCCAAAAATCTAGGAGAGTGAAGTGTCTGCCAGTCACGCCCTGGCAAAGAGACACAGGGAAGGAGCCAGGGTTTGGAGTGAGCATGGTGTGGGACTGCACCAGGAGTTTACTTTCCTCACCTATGACTGCCTCACAGGGCAGATGAGACAATCAGATAAATCAGAACTTTCTTGAAACAAGTGTGAGAAGAGGCTATACTATATTTGGGGAGGGAGGTCGCACCTGGGAACACAAGGAGAGAAAGTCCCATTGTATAGGGCTGTTACCATAAGGAATTTGGGTTTAGGATTGCCAGATTTTCTCATCTTTCACCAGAAGCCAAAAACACAGATTTTAATAAGAAATTTTTCAATTTTTAAAATACTGTGTAGGCCAAACAAAACATTGTTTATAGAATTGCTAGATCAGACTAATCCATCAATCACCACTTTGCAACTCCTGAATTCAAAATGAGTGATTCTATTTGATACAAAACAATAAGAAAATTGCAATAAAGTTTCCATTTTCCTGAGTGTTTGGTCCCTGGAGACAATTATCAATTCCTTTCTTAAGGGCCTACTGTAAGCCAGGGACAGAGATTCTAGAGTGTATGTTTTATCTTCTCCTCTTGCCCATAGGACTGCTTTTCTCTTGTTCTCTCCGTGAGTATCTAACCTTTTGAATCACTTGAGCTGCAGTGAGTGAAGAGAAATTGCCTTGGTCCTCATAAGGAATATGTAACTTGGTTGAAGTGTATAAGTAGCAAAATTTTCCCTTGCATATATTTTTATATTTTTTTCTTTAAAAAATAAAAAGAGGGTGAACTGCCCATTGGCCACAAGTTGGACACATCTGGGTGCTCTGTCTATGAGAAAGTGAGAAGAGAAATAGAGGGGAAGGAAAACAGAACTGGAATAAGAGTTGAGCAAGTGTCTCATTCTATAAGCAACAATCAAATTTGTTTTGAATGTATTATTTTTGAACCACAAGCACATAGCACAGAGCTTATTACATATTTATTGAAAGAGTTTGCCTGTGATATTAGTATTGTATTTCTGGTCTGTGAATTTTGTTCCTCATAATATTTCTATAATACAGAGTCTTCCCTTTTAACACATGAGGGAACTAAGGTCTGAAAAGACTAAGTAACTGCCCAGGTCCATAAAGCTGTCAAGCAATGGGACTGAGATGTGAAGTCATATATGCCAGACTCCATAGTGCATGTCTTTAACACAGAATGAATGAGTGAATGAATGAGCAAGCCGAGGCCTGTTCCCTCGCTGCTTCATCTTTCGTGCTCTAGGACCCTTTGCCTTTCTCTATTCATGTGCTGGTTCTGTCGCTGAAAGACCAGAGATACATTTTTGTAGATTTCCCTTGTAATCTTGGAGCTATTGTTCCTCTTGTGGCTCAGGTGCTGCCATCTGTCCTGGGGGCTCCTGTCTATGGGCCGACTTCTGCTTCACTCACTCCTTGTCACACTGATACACTCCTCACCATTTGCCTGTGAAACACATTGTATAAAGGGGAAAGGTTGAAGAAAGCAGCATGTTTTATGGACCAGAAAGGGTTTTTATTTACCAATGTGATCATTTCTGTTATTTTTCTCTGTACTCTAGTGTATAATCAGGGATCACAAAAGTGCTACCGTGTGGGAGGTCTACATTTCCTCTGAATTAAGTGTCCCCAGATGTTCCTACATGCTTACACTTCAGGCCTCCCTGCCTGCTTCATTCACCTTTCAGCCTCACTGTTCTCTTTTCCTCAGCTAAGGAGCCAGGCATGTCCCACCCTGTGGTTGGCTAATCAGTCATTCCCCAAAGCTGCAACTTGGCATCTGCCTGAAAGTCTGTCTCCTCCTTGATGTGGTCCGGTGTCTGCTGTCTGCTCTGATTGAGATTCCTCCTTCATGAGAAACTGATGCCCACATGCAGATGGATTTCCTTCCTGCTCTGAAAAATCACTCCCTGGGTGCAATCATAGAAGCCTTATGTGGCACATGCTGACCTCATAGCTAGATAGGGATTCATCAAACATATATGTGTGTGTGTGTATGTGTGTGTGTGTGTGTGTATTATATATATGTGTGTGTGTATTATATATAAACCCACAGTTTCAGAAGATTCTATGAGGAAACACTGTGGTCCTCCAGATAGGTCCAAAGTTCCAGTTTTGCAAAACATGAGACCCAAAGGAAGGCTCAGAAGGCCTAGACAGAAACCTCTTTGCATCCCTCCCCAAATCCACCCAAGTTACCAGTTCCTTTTGTGGTATTATGGCTCTAGCTTGAGGGCTTTGGCATTGAGTATGTAGGAAGAAACATTTTAAGGGTTTTAGATTGAGAGACATGGTGTTTACAAAAGTGGGATAGGATTCTGACTCTGCCACATGCCAGTTTTGCACTCTAAAACACATTATTGCATTTGGGAGTTTCATTGTCCTTACCTAGAACATAGAAACGAGAACAAAAATTATCTTACAAGACTATTGATAATATATTGTAATTAAATAAATTAGGATATGTCGATGTGACTGGAGCAGACTAGGCTTTCATCAATTGTTATGTGCTGTGCTCGTTTTTTGTGTCATGGCCAGGGAAAGTGGGGGCTGTTTATTGCTGGGGCTTGGGGGAAGAGCACCGCTCCAGTACTCCTGGTGGGTCAGACCCGCTTCCTCCTCACGGTCACAGAACTCTGGCCTCGCAGAACTGCGCTGGCTTTGCACAAGGTGGCCACACACAGGGTTCCAGCAGTTCTTGTTCTGTGGATCGCGAGGCGGATGCTGCTGAGGGTGGCACTTGTTCTTCTTGCTGGTGTCGCACACGCAGGAGGTGGCAGTCTAGATCTTCGCATGGTGACCACCATAAGTCACGGGCTCCACATTCATAGTCTTGCGGAGAATCAGCCAGTTGCGGCCGGCAGGTTATTGGACTCAGGGTTGTGCCCTGGAGCAATTCCCACCACCATCCTCTGTAGATGCGCGGATGCTGCGGCCACTTGACCGTGTTATATGAACTTCTGAAATGAAAGAATGAAGATGCTTCCTTTCATTTTCCCTTCTTATTAAGGCAAAAGAAACAGCATCGCCTCAGGTCAGGAGCGCTGGAGTCACACCTGAGGAAAGTTCTCTCTTGAAAGAAAGGTGGGGTTCAGCCCATCCTCCTCATGATATCAGGTAGTATCTTTTTTCTACCTGACTGAGAAGTTTGGCATCACTTTTCTATTCTTCTATTTTAAAAAGTTTATTATGAAAAACTTTTAAACATACAGAATAGTGAAAAGAAAACCAACTGAACAGCTTTCTAGCTACTTCCAAAAGTTGGCACTTGGCCATATTATAGTTGAATGTTTATATAAGCACATGACGCACGCATACATTTGGTAAATTATTATAGCCGTAATTACTTTTCATCAAAAATTCTTCATCAGACATCTGCAAAAGATATTCTTTTACATAACTGTGATGATACTATGGACTAAACCAAATCAACAATTCCCTGCTATCATCTATCACCTAGTTCATAGTAATATTTTTCCAATTATTCCCCAAAATACATCTTGTAACTTTTTTGGGAATAGGGATCCAAATAAACACACATTTGGTTGTTATGGCTCTTAAGTCTTTCAAAATCTAGAACAGGCCACCTCCCTTCCTGGGCCCAGCCTCAGTCTTTCCCCAGACTACTGACATATACAGTGGTACCTCAGTTCAGAAGTTTAATTCTTTCCATGATCCTGGTCACAGACCAAACTGGACAAGAACCAAATTAAATTTCCCTCATAAGGTCAACGTTGAACCTAACCACTGAATTTTGATTTGGTTCTTGTTCAGTTGGGTTTCTGACCAGAATCATGGAAAAAATTAAATAAACGAACAGAAGTACCACTCTACACACACTTTTTATTTCCTATAATGCTAACTGCCATTCTTGGGCTAAGACAATGATCAGTCTGTTGGCATTTGAGCTGGCTCTTGAAGACTAGCTTGGATTTGCAGAAGCATGTAAAAGATCCTAGCAAAGACAGAAAGACAAACAAGCATAAAAGCAGGGAAGCCTGGGGTATGCCCAAGGAATAGTGAGCCATTCATCTAACTAGAGGTTCAGAAAGTCTTGCTGATACAACTCACAGTGATAGAAAACATGCACAAAGTAGTCCATTTCCAGAAAGGACCTTATTTGCTATTCATCTTGGGTATACTGGGATCCAAAAGTCGGAACAAACACATCTATATTGTTCCCCTTGGATCAGAGCTGACTTTACCTCACTAGGATACTTAGGAGTTCCTTTCTCCTTGGTCTTCCTCCTTCCTGTCCTGTAGCTCAGTCACTAGCATCTTCGGTTCACTTCCCTGACACTTTCTTCATCTTTGCTGCCAAGCCCCAAGTCTCTCAGATCCATGTTTTCTTTAAAGCACAACTCCACAAGGCAACTGGTCTCTTCTTTTAAACTGATTGCCTCTCATAAGTTTGATTCATCACGGAAGAAGTGCCTGCCTGGCAAACCTGAGGTTGTGAGTTCGATTCCTGGCATGAAGAAGAAGAAGAAGAAGAAGAAGAAGAAGAAGAAGAAGAAGAAGAAGAAGAAGTCTCCTTCTTGATTCATCATTGCATGAAGGGTAAGGATGGTAAGAAGCAGAGGAAGGTGAAGGGAACAAAGGGCCCACTTTGATGAGCAGGACTGGCAAGATCTCCAGGTGATGGGAGGCACATTTGGAAGACGTGATGGGTTAAATTTGGTCACCAAAGGTTTCTGAGCAAGGGAAGCACTTGATAATAACCCTTATTATCAGGTTTAAATGGTTGAATGGTTAAAGGGTGTCAGTCTTGGAGTGTACATAACCTGAACTGGAAAGGAATGGTACCCTTGGAATGGCACCCTTGAATGCCCACACCATCTGGCAGGAAGTAGATGACTTGAGAACATGGGTGCAGCTATCCAAAGAGAGGATGCCCAACTCAAGAAGAATAGTGCCAAAGATGAGACTTCAGGGGATATCCCAGGGGTGAGGGATTTTTTTAAATCCCTGAGAAAAAGGGGAAACAGACTCATTCTATGAGGAAAGAACAGCCTTTCCACCTATAAGAAAAAACTGGCAAAGAAATTTTCCACAAGGAAGAGTTTGGTAACAGTATCTCATGCTAAACAGCTGTTTCAGAGATAAGAACTGAGCGGGGATTTTGAACTGGTGTCAGGGGCCACTCTTCCTACTCAGCTTACCACTCGCTCATCTGTACACCTTTTCCTTTCCTGTGGTTCTCTCCTGCCATCCATAGAGCATTTCTCCTCTGAACTCTGAGTCACTTTGCCTCCTTGCTCTATCAGTCTCCCTTCTCCTCAGCCAGTAAAGGAGCTCCAGACTCCTCTGTGTTAAAACCCAAACCCAAACTGGCCAGTGGTGCTCCATCCTCTATATGCATCTAAACTTCACCCTCATTTTCCATTGTGCCATGACCTCCCTGAGGAGGTTATCTTATCAATGCTTCCTTCTGGTCTCTAATTTGATTTTTTACTGCTGTTCTCCTCCTTCAAAGATGTCCTTATTAAGGTCACCAATGTTCTTCATACTGTTCAATCCACAGACAACTTTCTGTCTATGTCTTATTTGGTATCTGATAGTCATTTGATAATATTACTTTATTTTCCTTGTAATCTTTTCCTGCTTTGCTTCTGATACACCACTTATTCCTCTGCTGCGAGGTTGTTCCTATAGAAAGGCATCACCACTGGCCCAGTTGCACAAGCCGGAAAGGCAGGGCTTTCCTTAGATACAGCTCCCCGACCCCTTCCGTGCACAGCTAGTATCAAGACCATATCCACTTTCCTCTTTCCTATCAGCTCCTCCTGCTTCTCACTGCCTCTGCCTTAACCATGGCCTTTAACCCGGGTGCTCACAACGGCCTTCTGGAATCTCCTGTCTCTATTTTAACACTTTTCACATCTTCTCCTTTACCGTTTCCAAATACTTTCCTCTAACATTCGATTTGATCCTACCCCTCCCTGCACCCTCTGCCCTCCTGCTTAAAGCTCACCCGTTCTCTTTCTCTAAGATTTATCATGAATAAAACTGAGTCATAAGAAAGAAGGTTGGGACATCGCCAAGATGGCCATTATCTCATGCCCTTTCTTCTTCTCCTTTCTCCTTCTCATATTCTCCTCCCTAAGTAAAATTTTTTCTCAAATATCTTTTTTTAAATTGTGATTTAACTTCTTCCTTGGTGTGCACATAGCAGACTCTGTGTATGTGTGTATGTGTGCATGTATGTGAGTGCATGTGTTTATACAGAGTCCACCAAAAAATGTATACACAATTCAGGAAAAGAGAAATAGTATGATATTTTTCCAACAGATGATGTTACCTTAGTATTGGGGATGCTAGAAGTTGTATATCACAGAAACCCCACTACACTGCTGTCCCTCAGAGAGGATATTGAAAATGCATGTGAAACAATCTCAGTGACCAAGGCTACCCAAGCAGCAGTTTGCTGTAGTAATAAATGTCTGGAAGCTAATGGCCACCACTTTGAGCAGCCCTTGTAATTGTGGAAACCAAAGGTAACTTGTATTAATCTCATGATGTCTCAATAAATTTAGTATCAAAATATTTATACAAGTTTTTCTTTGCCTGAAGTGTATATTCATTTCTGGTGCACTGTCTCTCTCTCTCTCTCTCTCTCTCTCTCTCTCTCTCTCTCTCTCTCTCTCTCTCTGTTCTTCATTCTATGTACAGTTTTTTGAATATATAACTTGTTTACAGGCTTCATTCAGAGCTCTAATCTGCTTAAGGGAAGAGACCAAGCATTATTGAACTATGATTCTCCAGTATGCAGTGAGATTCTGTTGAATGATTGAGAATGAATGAGTAGCAATAAATTAGTTATACTATTGAATAACTGACTAATAAAGCATATGGGATATGGGATCAAAGTATTTCAGTTATATTCCATTTTAATTATTATTCATAAGATCTGTGACTTTGGGCCAATTTCTTAATATCCCATAGCTCAGTGGCTTTATCCATGCATGAATTAATAAGAGAACTCCATAGATTCAAAATGATAATTAAATTAGTCACTATAAATCATTAGAAAATATCTAACACATAATAGGTGTTTAATAAGTGTTTGCTGTTACCATTTTTAAACTGGGAAATCAATTGCTTTTGAAGTATTTTAGAAGATCTTTTTACGAGTAGTTTGCATCTAATCCTCCCAAATCATTTTTAATTTCATTACTTTTTTGAATTGTCTTCATTATTGCTAATCTGAAGAGTTAACTTGATTTATAGGTAAGGAAAATTTAGCTCAGCTCCTGGCTTGATTATCACAAGTTTAAAAGAAAAAACCAGGAGAAACTGAATTAATGGCATGATCTGATCCTCTTGGAAGTCCCAGATTCAGATGCCTGGGGCATATCATCTTTTATTCCAGGAACTAGGGGAGGAGGTGGGAATGTGGCCACTTGCTTATGCTTAATGCCTTTTCCTGAGTCACAAGAAGTTGGATGTCCAGGTATTTACCCATACTCCGGAGACCCACAAATATTTCTACCCCTGCTTTCTGGCACATTTCAGGGACAGACCTTTCTTTCATTAGCTGGAAAGGGCATTGCAAAGCAAGGGTATTTTAATATTTTCGAAAGCACACCATAAATGCTTCAGATAACTTAAGTAAAACAGAAGATACTCTTAAGATTAAGCATGTAATTTCTGACCTGTCCAAAGATTTGGAATATCCTATAAGGACTTCTTATTTCCTACCACTATAACAAAATACCTGACTGAATACTCTTTAAAGAGGTTTATTTAGCTCACAGCAGGGAGGCTGAAAATGTAAGATTGAGCGGGCTTATCACTTCATTCCCATGGAATGGCAGCTGGCATCATGATGGGAACATGTGAGAGAGGAAGAATCTCATGGGGTGGCAAGAAGTAAGAGCCATTCAGGGTCAGGCTCACTCTTCTTACACAATACACTGTCTGGGAAATTAACTCATTCTGGAGTGCTGCCTTAATCCTTTCCAGGGAAGTGCCTCCAAAGACTCAATAACCTTGTCCTAGTCCCCACCTCTTAAAGGTTCTATTACCTGAATATTACCACACTGGGTATCAATAATCCGGCACATGGACCTCTGAGGAACACCCCATATCTAAACCATAGCCCTCTTAAGCATTCAGGAAAATGGACTGCAGAATTCTAAAAGCTTGTCTTGGTTACTGAGAGCTTATTTCAACAGCTGATCAAACAGTGTCACAAACTTAGTTGACAAAGCACTAATCAGTTAAAATTCTAATATTAGTACTTCTTTACCTGCATGAACATTTGTGTTTGGACCCAATCCAGTTGTTGCTGCTCCCAGATGGTTTATAGATGCATGCCGAGACACATCTGAGGGGTAACATCTGGAAATCTTGGAGTCACATTCCTTTTGCTAAAATATCCCTGGGGGAAGAGGGGCCTCAGAAAGAGAAAAATCCAAATCTTTAATGGTTATTGTGGAGGATGGTAGACATTGAAGTTTTTCTGTCTTAACTAAAAATTCCAAAGGAACAAAACAGAAATTCTAATTGAATACATACTGGTTCTGTAGATACAGATGGAGTACCTTTCAAAGTGTGTTATGAAGACATTATTCTTCATCTTTGTGAGGTTAAACATTATGAAGGTATCTTCTTTAATAAAAATGTATGAAAATGCATAAAGGTCTGAGCTCAAAATCATCTAACCTGTAATGGTGACAGGTTAGCACTGTACAGGCACGTTTGCTCCAAGGAACCTGAAGTAAATAACCTCTCTGGATGGTTGCGAGGTTGAGATGATGGACGTGAAAGAATTTTGCAAAAAGAAGCATACTATATAAACTATAGAGGGCCACATTAATGCATTAGTTCCTGTAAAAGACAGACTGCTTAGCCACAACTCACTATACAAACAATAGTCGTGGAGTAAAGCAAAAGTATCTAGGCAGGCAAGTACAAAATACAACTCATACTAGTTGTCAAACCACTGGAGGTAAGAGGTAAATTTACAATACAGACCTGAGTTGGAGATGAAGGATGGCTCTAGTTGTTTTCCAACTTTGAAATTATCTAGAATATTAGTCTAATTTGAGACTTCCTTCACTACTTTTTGGATTCAGACTTTCTGGGGCCAGAGTTATTAAAAAAGATTAATGAATTTTTAGCTGGGAGTGGTATGCATACTTATAATCCCAGGATTCTTGGAGTCTAAAGTATTAGGGTCACAAGTTTGGGACCAAACCAAGCCATTAGTGACTTAGTGAGACACAGTCTCAAAATTTTTTAAAAAAGGGGTGGGAGAATGGGATGTAGCTAAGTGCAAAAGCCCTGGGTTTAATTCCCAATACCACACACACACACACACAAATCATGAATTCTTATACAAAGTGAGTTCTGAGAGTAGACTAAATAATATACATTTATAGGTCTTAGAAAAATATTTACTTATGAATGAATGAATCAAGAATGGCCCATTACACTTATTTATACACCGCAATGTTTCAAATTATATAAATGCCATTCCTGCAGAACGAAAAACCCCAAATCTTACTGGCATAGAACACTGATTTATTACTCTCATGATTTTGTGCACAGGATGAGTGTTTCTACTGGTTTTGCTTGAGATCACTTACCTGCCTCATTCTGTTCAGTTCTCAGATCAGCTGGTGACTTGACTGCTAGCTCTGCTGACAGCCAGGCCTCTTTTTCTCCATATGGTCTTCCACTCTGAGAAGGCCAGAACTTTCTTCCTTGCTTGCTGGCAGCTGGGTGCCAACAAAATGCCAACCAAGATGCTGCTCATGTCAAATTGTGTCCCTTTGGCTGTAGCAGGTTACACAGTCACCTCCAGAGTCGATGACAGGAAACTAAACCAGGAGGTTTGATTCTTTGCAGATCACGAGTACAACAATCCACAATATGTCATAAAATTTTCAGATATTCTTGTGAGTTTCCACTAGATAGTTTGACACTGTGAAATGATACTTGTAATCAAATGAGACTTTACTTCAAATAAAAGCCCTTGTCTGTCAGGAACTTAAAATGTTTGGCTTTATTGACATTTAGGTTGAGATTTGACATATTTTGAAAATGCTGTTGTGGTGGATTGAAAACTGATAGTCAACTTAAACACCAGCTGAACTGAATCAGCATGGTGCTGAGCATGAATGGCCCACCTGAGGATCGTTGCCAGCATAAAAAGGAGACCTGGAGAGGAAGAGTTGTTTGGAGCTGTTGGGTTTTTTGGAGCTGTTGGTTCTCCTGGAGGAGTTTATCATGCTGGCTTCCTAGATAGGAACTTGACTGTTATCACTGAAGGAGCTCAGGACCTTTTCACTGAAAATGGTTGCGGTTCACTTTGGGGGAGGTCTGGTCCTTACTTTGAGCATCATTTCCTGGCTCTAGAGGGGAAGGTGTGTGCGGTTGCATCTCCAGGAGAAACCTGTCACACTGGCTTCCTGCTATGAACTCGGCTGTTCTCACCATCAGTGGCGCTCGGGGCCTCATTGTCACTTAGGTTTGGCTGTGGTGCTTTTCAGGAGAGTGCTGGTTCTTACTTTGAGTATTACTTCCTGGCTCCAGTGAAGAACCCCCAACCTACTGGCACAGATCTTTCATCCTGCTGGCATAGACTTTCTACCTTCTATCACTGACCTTTGGGTCTTACCAAACCAGATCCATGAAACAGACTTGCATGAGTCATTGTCTTAGGCTCTAGGCCTCCAGCTGGACTCATGGGAAGCACTGTCATGGGCTCTAGGTCTTCAGCTAAACTCATGAGAAGCATTGTCATGGGCTCTAAGAGCTCAACTCATGCAGGGTATTGCCATGAGATCCAGGTCCTTAGCTAGATTCTCTAGGTCTTTAGTGTGGACAGATTTCTTACAATTTCTTTGTAATTGACTCCTTGGATGACCATTATAAATAATTTTATGTGTCCTATATATAATTGTTTTCCTTGTAACCTTTGCCTATAACATCTGTTTAAATATTTATGTTCTCTACCATACTAAAACTGTGAGGATTAAATGAAGAATGTTTTAAAAGTTAATTAATTACTATATCTGTACTAAAAGATTAAGAGGAAGAGGTTTTTTTTATTCTCATTCATGAAAGATCATGTCATGCTGAATCCCAGATCCACGCCTGGGTTCTACAACTTTCATATGACAGAAATTAAGTATGAAGTACCAAAATCAACCTTTGAAAAAGTACAATATTGTAAAAATCTGGCAAGTGACAAATATAAAACCTCTACCTATAAATGCAAATTGGAATTATATAAAAAGAATGTGAATAATATAACATGAAGTTCATTTATCTCTACTTTCTAAAATGCCACACAAACCTATAAAGTGTCAAAAGTATCAAGCCAACAATTGGAGAAAAAGCAGCTGAAATTGTGGAGATGTTAATCAGCTTTTTTCTTTCTTTTCTTTTCTTTTTTTTTTTTTTTGTCTTTTTGAGACAGTGTCTCACTACACAGTTCAGGCTGGCCTCAAACTTGCAACGATCCTCCTGCCTCAGCCTCCCTATACTAAGATTACAGGAGTGCACCATCATGGCTGGCTTAATCAGCTTTTTGTGACAACAAATTACTTAAGATAATCAACTGAAAAAGAAGAAAGGTTTATTTTGGCTCAATAGCATAGTGAGAACATGTGGAAGAAAAAGCTGCTCAACTTGTGGTGGCCAGGAAAAAAATAGCAGAAGAGAAGGGGCTAGTGTCCCAATATCTCCTTCAAGGCTATGTCCCTGACTGTCGGACTTCCTTCCATCAGCCCCGCACTCTGGAGATTCCACCACCTCCCAGCAGTATCACAAACTGGCAGCTAAGCTTTCAATGCATGGGTCTTTAGGGGACTCATCCAAACCATAGCAGCAGATGAGCAAATGTGCACACTTACCAAGAGAATTTAGAGAATCCTGTTCATAGGGGTGAAATAGAAATTTCCTAATAAGTTGGATATGTTTTGATCTTCGTTTATGATTACAAATGAATTTGAGTAATCAACTTGTTGTGTAAAGAGACTCTGAGGAAAAGTTCCAGTTCCTTTCTAAGGGCGCCTCCCCATGAGATCTACATTACCCAAGTGGTTGGTAGGCAGTTCATTGGCTTGTGGCCACCTGTAGCAGCACTGTAGCACACTCAGAGTCTGTTTTTCCATGATGGTACTGGAATGGAGTAAGTGGCCATTCATTATATCTTTATCGATACCTTCCTGTGGTGCTTCCTACACTTTTATACCTGGTCTGTTTTCTCTTAATGTATTTCTACCAGACCATTTTTCTAAGTTTCTGTTTTATAGCTTAGCCATCTTCTCTAGTCTACTTTTTGATTCATAATTTGTTTCACTAATTTACAAAATGTCTATCAAAGGAAGCTGTGTTGTAATTATTATACTAATTACTAAAGCATACAGTAGAAATACAGTTGGTCAAGGTAGAAATATTGCCAAATCATCTTCCCAAAACTTACAAAGTGATACTTTTGTAGAAGAATATGTTCCTACACAATCTTGGCCAACTCAGATCTTCCCCTATCATGCTTATAATTCTCAGGATAATTGTAGAATTACCAGAATACATTGTCCTGAGATAAAGAAAAGTTGAATAGAACAACCCAGACTATATGAGGTTTCTTTCCTCCTAGAGCAAGATGTTCTGCAACATTTGTGTTCAGTGACCCCGGTGTCACTCAGAGTACAAAACCCAGAGCAGGGCTGGAGGTTTAGCTCAGCAGCATAAGTTCCTGCTTGGCAAACGAGAAGTCGTGAGTTCAATCCCCGGTACAAAAAAACAAACAAAAAAAAACACACCTCAGCGCAGAATGATCTCAAGGTCTTTCACCTATGATGTGACATGCACCCACCATGCACAAACTCACTATGAATTTTATGCTTTGGTTAATCCACACTGCCTACTTGTTAGTAATAAGTCTGCTTTACCTGAGTTACTGCACAAGAATTCTGTCTCGCTGGACTAGACCTACAATGTCTGTAATAAAAAACACCACAAGTAGTAGAAATGTCAAAGGTGGTTACAAGAAGAAACTGAGTCTGTAAAGAAATTATGAAGTCCATCAAAATTTTGGTCTTTTTTGATAGGCTTACTTCCTTAGCTACCAATTAATGGCTTCAGCTACAATGTAGAAGAGTATTACTTTACTACCTCAGCAATTAGACTGGAAATCAAAGCTTTCACATCCTAACAGAATAATTTTCTATATTTCAGGTTGATTTCATTTTTTTGCTATTAAAAAACCAGTTTCTTCACTTGTGAAAGTACTATTTTTGTAGGCTTTTATTTTCTTCTATGAATAGTTATTTTTTATTAAAATTTCATTAAGTAAGTAAATTTGTTTTTCAGTCACACAACACCTTCTCTGTAAGTTTTAAAATTTTTCCCTGCCAAGACCAGTTCTGATGCTTAGGAAAAAAATATATTTCCAGACCATTATTAACACTTAAAATTACCTTTGAGAAAATCCATAGGGCCCAGGGAAAATGGTTGTTATTTTAGCTTACAAGGGAAGAGATTTTGGAAATTATTAAGTTTATCTGTTGTGCTCTGTATTTCCTAACTAACAACATTTGCTATAAGAGCTCTGTAGGAAGAATTATCAAATTGCAAAAAGTACTTGGCCTTCCCTGCATTAAGTTTGAGGAGATAAAATATTAATAAAAAGAATTTCTCCTCAGGAAAAACTATTGATCAAAATATATGAAATATCTCTATATTGAACACCAGTAGAGAATTTTACTCCCGTACATTCTGATATTGGTTAGTATAATAAATTGACCCACTTTTCAATGTTTGTCATCTACAATTTTTTTTGTTTTATTCCAGTGCTTACCTAAAGAATCTTCAATAAACTACAAGGAAATTCTCAGCATTATGGAAATGGTTACAGCAGGGACTTTTAACTACTGATATTTCAAAGGAGAGACTCTCAGACAACTTCATACTATGTGGACTAAATAAAATTTCTAAGACTCATTGCAGTCGGGAAGCAAGCAGCTTCATAAAGGCAAACCAGTAATGGAAAATTAACTATATGAGTCCATTACACTTAATGACTTTAATAACCTTATTTTAGTATGAGCTATTTGTTTAGTATATTGTTCCTATTGTTTGTATGCATAGTTTTCAAGAAACAGATATATCAAGAAACCCTTTCTTCTTTTCCATAAGTTGTCTCTAACCCTCAGTTTAGTAGATTCATTATTTCTACCTGAAATGAAATGAAGATATCTAATTCTTTTCAACTTCCATCCAGAGTAGGAATTCTTATGAAGTTATCTAACTTGCCTAATTTTAAATTCCATAAAAAATATATCTTCCTTTTTGCTAAGAAATAATTGAAAATACTGATTGTTCAGCCATGGCTACACAGGAATGCCATATATGGGAAAGATTCTTATTTAATCAGTTATGAAAACAGAGCTTACATAGAGCCAATGTCCTCAAAGCACTCCTTCCTTGTCCTTTCACAGGTACAAATAAGATTAAAAGGGGTTCTAACCAACATATCCTTTCTTAATCATCTCCAACTTTCATTGTCTTTTGTTGGAGACCACTATTCAGTGACTCTGAGCAGGATTTAAAATGAACTAATTGGCTTTCTATGTGTATCTGTGAGTCTATCCTAGGCCTTGGCCCCTTTCCGGCGATGGGAGCTGATTCATAGTAAGTGAACCTCTACGAATCACTGGTCCTGGCTGAGGCCTGTAGTGGCCTGTGAGGCCAGCAATACCTCAAAGGGCAAGATAAGGCCACAGCTGAGGACACCTTGGCTCCAACACTAATTAAGTAAATAGAGACTGCTGCTGAATGAATTTCACTCCTGCAGTTGCACTCCTACCATAAATATTATCTTGGAGATAAAACAGTTCTCCTAAATTGGCATAATTTACTACTTGCAGAAGTCTTTGAAGTGACTCCCAAGGTCCTGCTTATTTCCCATGCTTTCCTCAGTTTCCTCACCCTTTTGTGTCGGACCTAATAAAAGTGGGCAGTCCAGAGAAGTCTTTGTCTTAGCCCTCAGCATGTCGAGCTCAACTAAAGGATTTTGGCCCTCCTGGAGCCCTAAAATCATACCACTTGTCTCATTTTATTTAAACCTCTGCCAAACACTCATTTGGCGATAGGACCTGATAGTCTTTGAGCTATTTTATAACTCATATACTGTAAAATCAATATAATAAATTTTATTCTTGTATATAGAAATATAAATTGTTTTGAGAAGACACAATTATTATCATTTCATGGACAATGATTGGTTTCACCTAACAAAGAAAATTTACCTTGACATTCCTGATGTCCTATGTATGTATCCACTTTCAATTCTCTTCTGTTGCTATCTCTTATTAAAAAACAAAGCAGAAGCCATCACAATACTTGACTTTAAGTTATACTACAAAGCCACAGTGATTAAAAAGAAAAACAGCTCCAGCATAGTATTGGCACAAAAATAGATATAGACATTGTAACTGAATGTAATGGCACACACTTGTAATCCCAGCATTTGGTAGGCTGAGGCATGAGGACTGCTGTGAGTTCAAGACCAGTTTGAGCTATCCAAGGAGACCATGACTCAGAAAAACAAAACAAAACAAAAATAAATTTAAAAAATAAAGAATGTAGAAACAATCCTAGGAACATTCAACCACCTGATCATTGACAAAGGTAGCAAAAACATATTAAACATATGCAAGTGGTGCTGGGAAAACTGGCTATCCAAATTATGGAGCTTCTTGTAGCACTCAATAGGGTTAACATCTCCTCAGGTTGACTCTAGGCACAGAAGACTGCTGACCCTGAGAAGCTGGAACATCTTGAAGACAGGATGCTCTGCCAGCTCAACCAGAGGCAAGCCTGGATGATAAAGAGGAACATTCTGAGAGCAATTTGATAAAGTTAACAATTTGGGGGTGAACACCAAGACAATGGAGTGGTAAAAAGCAGAGAAAGAACCTAAGAGTCACCATCCAGACCCTGGATTATAGCAACATGTGAAAGACAAGAAGTTGGAAAGTCAGTCTCCTGGACCCAGCATGAGTTGAAACCCACAGAGAAAGTGAAGAGAAAAATATCAGTGAAGAAGAAGGAGGTAGCTGGAAGCATCTTCTCCCTGAGACATGACTCATTGCAAAAGAGGAGTGGTTTGAACCTGAGGACATACAATGATGGCTGGCAACCTGAGAAGCTGCCACAGAGACGTGCAGCAGTGGATGGGAGCAGTGGACATGAAAGACTGCACTACGAGCTGGTGAGAAGCATTGAAGGCTCAGTCCTCCCATGCATGAGAAAGTGATTGGCCAGAAGCCACCTAAGTGAGGGACCAGCTGAACTCAGAACTCAGAGCTGCTGCTGGCTTCACCTAGCAGCTCCCAGCTGGACTCAGGCCCACAGAAGGGGCATGGACAGCTGCAGGCAGAATGAGTTTGGTTTTGGCCACAAAGCACAGGTTCACTGAAATAATCCACTACCAATAAAAAAAACTACTGCTCAGCCAGGGATTTAGCTCAATGGCATAGCACCTGCCTGGCAAGCACATGGTTGTGAGTTCAATCTCTGGTACAAAACAAAACAAAACAAAACACCTACTGCTGGGACAGTTCAGCATGGAGTGGGACTCTGTCTCCACATGTTATCTGCCAGTGACAGCAGAGACTAATCTGGAAATGGACTTTTTTCTTTTCTTTTTTGTTTGTTTGTTGTTGTGCCTTTGCTTTTTGTTTTGTTTTCTTTTCTTCATTGTTTGATCTTGTTTTTATAAGAGTGTCAACATGGTTTCCAGCTTCTTTGTGGTTGTGGTTCTGTTCTGTTCTTCTTTGTATCTCTTCCTTCTCTCCCTCCAGTTTTCTGCACCAGTTTTCCAAAGTTAATGTGAACCCTCTCTGTCCTCCAGTCTTATTTCTGATCTCTTCCTTTTCTTCCACTTCTCTACTTTCTCCTTAACCTATTTTAAATTTTAACCCCTAAGGGCAAAACTGACATATTAAGAACTTATATACTGTATATAATTTTCTGATTTTTTTTATATAACCACAAATCTAGTACGTACAGTTAAAAGTGGCAAATTAAGTTACCTCAGTTTGTCATTTTTTAGGCTGTGTTTGATGCTAATGGTGCCACTATAGCCAAAAGTGACATAATTGTTCTAAATAGTTGCTCTTCCTGATATTCCATCACTGAAATTGACTAAAGGTCACAGAAAATACTGTGGCACAGTGCCAAAGAACCAGGGACTGGGCCAAACAAGCAGCAAGTTCTCATCTGCAAAAATTGAGGAGGTAAGATCTTCCAATAGACCCAAACCACAAAATCCAGCTACAACTGGAAGGTACCTCAGAGAAGTCATCATTACTTAAAGGTTCTAAATACTAGCAATGAAGTAACCCATCAATGGCAATTTACAAGCATCTCCCAGGAATTAAGCTAAAAAGAAAAAAGAAAATAAAATGAGAAGACACTTAAACAAGATGCAACCCATGACATCCAGTTCATCAAAGGCAAATCCAGGGGACAGTGAGATGGATGATCCAGAAGCCTACCACCTGGCCTCCATGACATGGTAACAACAAAGCAGTTGAATAAGGTTCTGCAAAAACAAATCATAAATAATTTCTCAACTAACTGCAGAGATGGTGTCCACAACGAAGACCATGCTTGGTGATTCTAGAGTAAGTACAGACCATAAAAAAAGATGAGCTTAATAAAATTATGAAAGCCATGGATGCTCAGCATAGGAAAGAGGAAAGAAATGGAATCCTAAGGCAGATTCAAGCAGATATCCAGGAGAATAAAAATTCCACTGAAAGTATTTGCAGTAGGTTAAGGCATTGTGAGGACAGGATTAAATATAGAAGATGGGCTTACAGTTAGCAATCATGAAAAGAAAGATTTCTTAAATAGCAAGTGACCATGAGAAATCAATCAAGCAGTTGCTAGATGAGGCAAAAAAGAATAACTTGAGATTGATTGGAGTCAATTAAAAAGCAAAAGATAGCACAAATGATATAAAAAAATCTATTTACAGACATTATGGCAGAAAACTTTCCTGGCAGAGAAAAGGAATTTGACATAAAGATAAATGAGGTATATAGAACTCAATTAGCCACAATCAAAAAAATCTACAGCCAGGCATATCATAGTCAAGATTTCAGAAATTCAACACAAAAATAAAATCTTAGAGGCTATTAAGGAAAAGAAACAAATTACCTTGAGAATCAACTTCTCAAGACAAACTCTTAAGTCAAGGAGAGCTTGAAATGAAGTATTTAAAGTTCTAAAGAAAAACAACTTTCAACCCAGATTGATGCACCCTGAAAAATTATCTTTCAAAATGATGCAGAAATAAGGTATACTTCCATGACAAAGAACATCTGAGGAAATTCATTACCACCAAACCAGCATTCTAAAATGTTTCAAAGGACATAACAAGGATTACACTTCCATAAACCCCAACAGAATGAATCCACCAGGCAGGACAAACAGTTAAAAGAGGGAGGTGGGAACAAAAGAGGGGGAACCAACATCAGAAAAATAATATGATGAGGTTAAACCAATACATATCAGTTGTAATTATCAGTGTTAATAGTCTCAATTCATCAATCAAAAAACACAGACTGGCAGAATGGATCAAGAAGCAAGCATTAACAATATGCTGTCTACAAGAAACACATTTAATTCAAAAAGACATTTATAAACTAAAAGTCAAAAAAGTGGAAAACAATATTCCATGTGACAGGAACCTGGAAAAAAAAAACAGGAGTATCTATTCTATTTGTAGACAAAGTGAATTTCAAGCCAAGAGTGATTAAGACAGGTAAAGAAGCCTGGTGTGAGCCAGGAGGAAAACCAGTCAGTGTCTCCCATGAGCCTACCAGCTCACGGGCTGAGAATCAAATGTCCCATCCCCCACTCCCTTTTGGCAACTGGGAGCAGGGATCTGAGCATCTCTTGAAAGGATGACCTTATGCAGTATGGCAAATATGGAGGATTTCCTTCTATCTCATGTTTGAAGGCAAATGCTGGTTTCAGTTTTGCTTTGCTCTGATTAATTGCTTTGCTCTATTCAATATTCTCTTTTGATTGGTTTTATAATATTCTGTTTTGGGTTTGATTTTGCTATATCTGATTGAATGGACAACTATTGTGAAGATAACGAGCTATACTATGGCACCTAGTACTGTTATCTGAGTATCCTGCTGTGAAGTTCTGTACCAATTTCACTCCATTGTCTCAGTTGGCTTTGTTCTGTCTTATTCTGTTGCATTTTACTACCTTCAAAATAAAATTTAAAAAAGAGAGAGAGTGATAAAGAAGATCACTACATCCTTGTAAATGGAACAGTCCAAGAGGAAGAAAGAAAAATCATAAATATATGTGCAACGAATACCACTGCACCCAACTATATGAAACAAATATTACTAGACATGAAAAATCAAAGAAGCACTAATACAATTATATTGGGGGATCTCAATACCCCACTATCACAAAAAGACAGATCAATTAGAAAAAATCAAGAATGAAATATTAGAATTGAACTAAACTTTAGAACAAATGGATTTAGTAGATGTCTACAGAGTGTCCCACTCCACAACATTGGAATACATATTCTCAGCTGCACATGGGACATTCTCCAAAATAGACCTCTTGCTAGCTCAGTGAACATTCTTAAGTAAATACAAAGGAATTGAAATTATCTCATGCATATTATCAGACCATAGTGCAATGATATTGGAAATCAAAGGCAAAAGAAACCATAAGAACTTCATAAACAGGTGGAAATTAAGTAGCACCTTCCTGAACAACCAATGAGTCACAGATGGAATTAAAAAATAATCAAACAGTTTTTACAATTGAATGATAATCACAATACAGCATACCAGAACTTATGTGACACAATGAAAGTAATGCTGAGAGAGAAATTCATGGTAGTAAATACCCATATTGAGAAAACAGAGCAAGCACAAATAGGGAACTTAATGATGAACTTTAAACTTTTAGAAAAAGAAGAGCAGACTACTAAAAGTTCAAATGAGGGAGAAAATTATAAAGATCAGAGCAAAAATTAATGCATTGGAGACTAAAAACCAATGCAAAGAATAAATGTATCAAAGAGGTGGCTCTTTGAAAGACAAAATGAAGTTGACAAGCCCTTAGCGAACCTTATCAAAAAAAAAAAAAAGAAAAAGGCTCAAATCCACACAATTAGGAATGAAAAGGGTGAAATTTTAATGGACCTTGCAGAAATCCAGAAGCTCATGTATACCTATATTGAAAATTGTACTATACTAAGATGGAAAATGTAGAAGAAATTGACATATTCCTAGATACATATGAATTAACAAAGCTGAATTAAGAAAATATAAAAATCCTAAATAAACCAATATCAATCAATGAAATAAAAAATGAAAGCCTACCAACAAAGAAAACCCAGACCCTGATAAATTCACTGGATTCTATAGGAAATTTAGTGAAGATATAATACCACTACTTCTCAAGCTCTTTAGTGAAATTGTAAGGGAAGCAACACTCCCAAGTTTATTCCTGGAAGCATTACCAAAACCAGAAAAGGACCCAACTAAGAAAGAAAATTGTAGGTCAGTCTCCCTAATGAATGTAGATGCAAAACTCCTTAATAAAATACTGTAAAACAGGGTGCAGAATATTATCAAGAAGATTATATATCATGACCAATTGGAATTCATCACAGGGATTCAAGAATGTGTAACTTACATAGATCAGTAAATGTAATACACCATATTAACAGAGGCAAGGACAAAAATCATATGATCACTGACCCTCTGCAGGGGTCAACCCTCATAGTCTGGGACTTAATCAAATTTGGCAAGTGGATGTTATTCATATCCCTTGTTTGGTCAATTTACCTATGTGCATGTTTTTATCAATACTTATTGAAGAATGCTTCACAACACCACACAACAGTGTGTGTGTGTGTGTGTCTTTCTCTTTCTTTTTTTGCTTCTAATTTTCAAATATTCTTCCATAAGAATGGAATATTTCACATATAATTCACATTCTCTATAATCTTCAAGGTCAAGAACTAGTTGAAAGATCCCATTAAACATTTAAAAATATGTTATAAAAACAAAGAGGGTGAGGTATAAGGAAATAAAATCAAATCCATGAATGCAGCTACATAAACCCTTATTTTATTTTTTATTTTAATTTTAACATTTGTTTTTGGCTTTTTGAGACAGGTTACCATTAAGCAATTCAGGAAATCCCTGAACTCACTGTGTAGCCAAGGCTGGTCTCAAAATCACAGTGATGCTCCTGCCTCAGCCTCCCTAGTTCTGGGATTACAGGCACATGCTACCCACCCAGGTCCTACATAACCTTTTAAAAACCCTTATTTTTTTTTCAATATTAATAATCAAAGCTACACCCTAGCAGAATGACATTGGACTACTAAGTACAATCAAACAGATCACCATTTAGCCTTATGGGAGAATGCTAACTCAGGGCTCTGAGAAGGCCCTGTTCCTCTTTTAACAAGGAGTCAAGAGTTTGCTTGCATATCATTACAGAAGGTTACTAGTGTGGCTGCCAGCACTGTTGGTCAAACCCTATCATGGCCTTGGAGGAAGAAATTCAACCCCACAGATGCAGGACCTCTACATGGAAGAGAAGAATGACCAACCTCTGTTCCTGTTGCCCCAGACAACTCAAGCTCCAGAGGTGACCTACAGAAGCTTTGAGAAGATGACTCACAGAACTGATGAAATTATTCAATGCATCAGACAAGTAAAGATCCCTGAGGCCCTTTTTTGGTCTCACTTGCTGTAGTCAATTGTGCCGTAATATTAGGAAATTCCCCTTTGGGACAAACTGTCCCTTATTAGGAGTCTGTAACTTGGTTTGATTCCCCTTTCCTGTATTCACTAGTGAGAGTCCCTGGAATGAAGCTGTAAAGCCCCCTCCAGTATTTCCCTCATGCTTTGTCACATAATATCATCAATGCAATACACTAGTCCACTCAACTCCCAAAATGTACAGGTGTTGAGTCTCTCTGTTATAAAGCACAGGCATGGCTCTACTTGAGCTCAGGTCCTAATCCACTTGAATTTTTATCTTTGGAAAGTTACAAACATAGCAATCGTTCTGCAAACATGCCCAGACCCATCTTGCCCCTTCATCATGTCCTGAAGGATTTGTACCCTGAATATCAGGAAGTAAATGGGGAATTATTTAGAGGCCCCATCAGCCATGAGGTCAATCTGGGAAAACCAACCATTACTGATTGGGAATCAAGAGGCTATCTTCATAATAAACATAACTGTATGTTTTGTGCATATACTTCCAGTTTTTCACATCCCACTGTCTATAGTAATGATTCCATAATCTGGGGAGTAGGATATTTATTCATCTCTTCACTCTTCTTGCATAAATATCCACCACAGACCACGATCTGGAGGTTGGGACATTCTTTTCATCTACTCTGGATAAGGCAGCGACAACATCTAAAGACAGGAACCAAACCAAACTTACCTTTTATCATAACAGTACTTCCTGTATCAAAGTGTGAATCGAGGCTCCCTGGAACCTCCACTGAGGGCCCGCCCAGCCATCGGAACTCAACACAAGCCCGCCTCAGGGCAAGGCTGCCAGGAAACTCCACTGAGGACCCGACCTGCCACTGGGAACTCAGTGCAAGCCCCCCTCAGGGGTGAGCTCCCCGGAACCTCCCCCGTAGGCCCACCCTGCCACCAGGAACATCAAGGAGGCCTGCCCAAGACTGAAAACTGCCCTGGACTGCTACAGATGGGCCCGTCCTCCCACCTGGAACATCAGAAGTTCTCAGTGGGATTCAGTTAGTGTGAGAAAATTTGGAACTTTACTCCCAGGTGGTGAACTTTGGACTATACTGGATTGACTGTTTCAATGTGGTGAGTATACCACTAAAATAGAGATGTACAGGGGATAAATAGGGCCATTAGTAAAACCCCTCCAACTAACTGTAAGACTTTGGTGAGTTTGAAGAGTGTGTGTGTTACACTCCTATACATAGAAAACACCAAGCAGAGTGAAAATGACAAAACAAAAAAGCAAAATGCAGTCTCAAACATATAGTTCACCAGAAGCAAGTATAGGAGACATTGAAATAGAGGACCCCAAAAGTAACACACCGGGAATCTCTGAAAAGATAGCCAGTGAAATAAAAAAACAACTCCATCAGGCAATAGAGGAAATGAAATTAGAAGTAGTCTCCCATGTAAAGATAGAAATAACAATTTTAGTAAAGGAGTTGTTGAATGCAGCTAAAGAAGAACTAGAGAAAAAAGTACATGAGCATGGGAAACTGATTGAAACTTTGAATGAACAATATAGAAAACAAATAGAATTCATGAAACAAACTCAAAGAGACATCCATGAAACAAAAAATTCTATTGAAAGCATGCAAAACCACCGAAAGGAAGCTGAGGATAGGATTTCGGACCTTGAGGACAGGATCACAGCTAGTGATCAGGAAAGGATAGAACTTTTAAAAATAACAAAGCAGCATGAAATGACAATCCAGAAGCTTCGTGATGATGCCAAGAGCAACAATATAAGAATAATGGGCATTAGTGAAGATACAGGAGTCCAGGCAAATGACATACATAAAGTATTTACAGAAATAATAGCAGAAAATTTCCCAACCATGGGGAAAGAATCTGATATGCAGATAAGTGAGGCATATAGAACACCAAACAGTCACAATCAACATAAATCCACACCCAGACACATAATAATTAAGATCTCAGACATACAGCATAAAAACAGAATATTAAAAGCTGTCAGAGAAAAGACACAACTCACCTATTGAGGAAAGCCCATTAGATACACAGCAGACTTTTTAGCACAAACCCTCAAGTCAAGAAGAGCTTGGAGTAAGATATTTCAAGCCCTGAAGGAGAACAACCTTCAACCCAGACTGATGTACCCAGCAACACTTTCATTCAAATTTAATGGAAAAACAAGATACTTCCATGACAAAGAACAACTGAAGAAATTCATGTCCACCAAACCAACCCTAGAAAGAGAAATGAAGGACATACTAGACAGAGATAAAAATGACCACAATCCCCAAAACAACAGCAGAAAGAAGCATCCAGGTAAGATAAGCAATTAAATAAGAGGAAAAGCAGAAAGAAACAACTGGAGCATAACATGGCAAAGTTGAGCCAGTACATATCAGTGATATCCATAAATATAAATGGCCTCAATTCATCTATAAAAAGAAATAGATTGACAGAATGGGTCAAAAAACAGGACCCCACAATATGCTGTATACAAGAAACACATCTGACCCAAAAGGAAACTCATAGATTAAAAGTCAAAGGATGGAAAGCAGTATTCCATGCAACAGGAACCCAGAAAGAAGCAGGGGTAGCTATTCTATTTGCAGACAAATGTGAACTTCCAACCTAAAATGATTACAAGAGATAGAGAAGGTCACTACATACTTGTTAGTGGTAAAATTCAAGAGGAAGAACTAACAATTATAAATATATATGCACCAAATACAGGAGTACCCAACTATATAAGACAGATACTAATGGAAATGAAAAACCAAATACACAAGAACACAATTATAACAGGAGATCTTAACAGCCCATTGTCACAAAGAGATAGATCAACTAGACAAAAAGTCAGCCAAGAAATCACAGAACAGAATCATACCTGTGAGCAATTGGACTTAGTAGATGTTTACAGAGTGTTCCACCTAACCACATCAGAATACACATTCTTCTCAGATGCACATGGGACATTCTCCAAAATAGACCATATATTATCCCATAAAACATTCTTAAGTAAATGCAAAGGTATTGAAATCATACCATGCATAATATCTGACCATAGTGCACTGAAATTGGAAATTAATGGCAAAAGAAATGGTAAAACCTGCATAAATACATGGAAATTAAATAACAGCCTTTTGAACAACCAGTGGGCTAC